>JAXIVJ010004743.1:30000-60000 GCA_036785665.1 Chirona hameri | reverse complement strand
CGCGCACTACTGTTGTGTATGGCGGCCGGCCGGCCGCGTCCCCCGCCTTCACGTCACAGCGACTCATGGGTCGCGGCTAATAAATTAGTGTTTGTCACCACTTTTTCGGCCGGAGTGTTCTACCTGGTTTATACGCCCGTGAAGCGTCCGATCAGTGCGTGACCGTGCAGGAGGGAGGGGGGTACAACCCCCCTCCCCTAGCGTTTCGCCCCTAATTGGGCTAGGACTTTGATTCAAAAACGAGCGTGTTGCTTTTCACGAGAGGAAGCCATTGATACCCGATTTTAAGGTCCTAGGTCATTAGGTGACCTCTGAGGTCATGTCAATGACCCAAAATTCAACCAAATTGTAAATGCGTATACATTGAATTTAATCGAGCTAGAATCGCGAATGAGCTTATAGGTAATTATGCTAAATGGGTGCCATATTTGAAATCAGCGTCACAAAATGTCCTAGAAACTGCCAAATTCCAAAAAGGTCATGTCAGGTCATGTCAGGTCATTTGAGGTCAGTGACCTCGGTTGACCTGTTGGGGCCCATGACCCCAGGGGAACATATAATTATGTAAAATGGATCCCATATTTGAAATCAGCGTCACAAAATGTCCTAGAAACTGCTAAAAGCCAAAAAAAAGTAATATGAGTTCATTGGAGGTCAGTGACCTCGGTTGACCTCTGAAAAAGTCAATCGAGGTTACAATCTCAATGGAAACCACAACTGTCACCTGTAAACACCTATACATATGCTTCCTGAACAACAAACACTATGAAACTGCACAAGTTACAAGGATCAATACTACGGGACGCCAGTTGCGCCTGATAGGACCTTGAAAACAGGTCAAAGGTCACAGGTCATGTGACCTACAACTTAACAAATTTCAGAATATGTGTCAAATTGTTCACAAGTAGGGTACTGAAAGTTTCATCGCAATCGGTTGATATTTACGCGAGTTATTCCCGAAAAACCGAGGGGGTGGCATCCCCCCCTGCACTGTCGAGGGTTAAAGGAAATAGTTCACCTTCAACATGGGGTTTTGAACTGAAATGGCAGTTTTGTAGCCCGTGTTGAGAAATCCTTATCTGCAACTTTTCTTGGCTGAAAAGACTCTCCAGCCGAAGATATTTGACTTTTTGACCAAGGAATGCGGCGCATATATGATGTACCGTACCGTCTGAAAGTGCCAGCACTGTCAGGGAGCATGCGCAGACCAATAACGCACACCATAAAATTAATAATTTACGACTTTCTGTCCTGAATTGGAGCGATGTAGGACCATTTTTGAAAAGAAAAAAGAAACTGTATTACAAAATATAATAAAATCGTGTTCTGAAAAATGTTCCGAAGGTGAACCATTTCCTTTAAGTCTCTGTTTGAAGGTGGCTCTACAAATGGTTACGATCGAAAGTGCTAAAGGCTCACGTCTCATGTTGTTCGCTGAAACTTTCTGAGTTGAAATCTGCCATTTTTTTATAATATAAATATTTGGGGTTGCACAAAATCGCGGAAGTCAACCATGCCTGGCGAACCGCCATAAGGGTGAGTCGATATGGTTGATCGTCTGCTGAGGTTGGACCAGCCTCACAGCCTCAGCAGACGATCAACCATATCGACTCGCCGCGGCAGCCGTCGTCGAGGCTGCTGCTCCTGGGCGGGCAATCTTTATATCCACCGTGGCTTCGGGCCAAACAACAACAAAACATTGGTGACAAACAGCAATGGTTGTACATTTGATTATTAAACTGATAAACATGCATATATTTAATGCAAAATATGGAAGAAAGGCTTTCACTGTCCATTAATTGCGATGTTACCACAGATGGAACTTACTGTTTGAAACACTGCTAAAAAACATACTCACCTTCGATTGAGCAGAAGATCGTATTGTCGACACCTGCTTATGACATTCTGCTGGAGCAGCACAGACCGCCATGCTTTCCAGAAAAAAATGAGGAAAATACGAAAACTTTCATATAAAATACGGCAGGACCAACGACTTGCTAAGTGCGGTGGCATATGGTCTAATTTGATTCCCTGCTCAGTGCCACTCCTTCAGCTCCTCTTCTTCCTTCTGCGCCGCCTGCACAATCGCTCATTCCCATCACCATCTTGTGTGACCTTGATCGTATAATAAGTATAAATAATGACGGTAAACTAAAATACTGCCGATCACCCGAGCCGCAGCCCTCGCTACCGAAGACGACGGCCGGCCGCGGCGAGACGACATGGTCGATCGCCTGCTGGGGCCGGACGGCCCGGTCGCCCTTATGACGGCTCGCCACGCATGGTTGACTTCGGAGCGATTTTGTGCAACCCCAATTATTTATATCATCAAAAAATGGCAGCATTTAACTCAGAAAGCTTCAGCGAACCACATGAGACTTGGCCCTTTAGCATTTTATATCGTAACTATTTTTAGGGCCACCCTTAAACAGGGACTTAATGCATTGTCGCCAATGGCGGTGATCGCCGCTTGGGTCACTTTGTACATCAGCGCCATCTACATCTTTGTCAACTGACATACCCCATTGTAATAACATAATCGAACCTGACCTAACCTTAACAGACATTACGGTCGCAGGGACCGACGTTTAGAACGATTCGGTCGCATTCGCTCGCTGCGCTGCGGCCCTACCCCCCCCCCCCCCCCCCCCCAGACCATCTCGTAGACAAAACGGGATGATTATATTTTTTTTTTTAATCGAAGATCTTTCGATAAAATATCTCTACTTCACAAAAGTCACTGGTTTTAGTTAAATACTACAGATTCAGGTGCAATACCACTGATTGAGGCGAAATACCACAACAGTGAAAATACCAGATAAGAAGGTAATTTTACAACAAATGTCCTTAGAAATAGGTAGACAAAAAATTATTCCCCGATTCGAAGCAGACACAACACTGACATCCATATAATACCAGAGATGTAGCGGAAGTAAGCAGGGATTCAGCAGGGGTTCAGCAGGGATCGACGGCCCCTCATATCGGGCTGAATTTCACAGAGCATGTAGGGAAAGTCGTCCCCTTTCCAAAAAAAAATGTGAAAACACTGGTCATCCCATAGAACGGCCACAAATGCAAAAAACGGTATGCCCTCAGGGCATAATCGACGAACATATATAAACAGCGTCGTTAGCGTTAATCTACTCAGTACAACTGATCATAATGCATACCATTCGAAATCGCTAAATTTTGCACAGATAAGCAACCCAACATAATGCACCTGGGGACCTAGAGGCCCAGCTAGGGCCGTTTCATATTTTGTCTTAGTTAAAGTTTTGTTCCCTATAAAACGCTAGTAACCCAGTCGTGTTGCATACCATTCGAAAGCGCTCAATTTTCGAAAGCTAATTCAATCATCATAATGCAGCTGAGGGCCCTAGGGGCCCAGCTAGGGCCGTTCCGATTTGTTTGGCCCTATGGGGCGGCCCCTACGATTTCCTTCAAATTTACTCTATAGACTCCTCAGACAAAGAAAACAAATCTGGCTGAAGAAATATACCTGGTCATTTAATATTAGGGCCGCTAGGGCCGACTGGGACCCCCTTATAAGGTAAAGGGGCCTTTATCCCAAGCAAACACGATAGGAAACCCAGTCAAGTTTCATATCATCCGAAAGCACTTAATTTTCCAAAGCTAATGCAATCATCAGAATGCCGCTGGAAGTCCTAGGGACCCAACTAGGGCCGATGCTATTTTTTGGCCCTATGGGGCGGCCCCTACTATTTCCTTCAAATTTACACTATCGACTCATCAGACCAAGAAAGCAAATGTGGCTGAAGACATATACCTGGTCATTTAAGATTAGGACCCTTAGGGCCGATTAGGACCCCCTTATAAGGTAAAGGGGCCTTTGTAAAAAAAAACGTTAACACCCCAGTCAAATTGCATATCATTCGAAAGCTCTCCATCTTACAAAGCTAATGCAATCATCGGAATAAAGTTGGGAGCCATAGGGGCTGAACTAGGGTCGTCCCTATGTTTTGGCCCTAAGGAGCGGCCTCTACGATTTCCTTCAAATTTACTCTATCGACTCCTCAGACCAAGCAAACAAATCTGGGTGAAGACATATACCTGGTCATTTAAGATTAGGGCCCCCTAGGGCCGATTAGGACCCCTTATAAGGTAAAGGGGCCTTTGCCCCCAACAAAACGTTAGGAAACCCAGTCAAGTTGCATATCATTCGAAAGCACTTGATTTTGCATAGCTAATGCAGCCATTATTATGCAGCTGGGAGCCCCAGGGGCCCAACTAGGGCCGTTCCTATTTTTTTTGGCCTTATGAGGCGGCCCCTACGATTTCGTTCAAAATTACTCTATCGACTCCTCAGACCAAGACAACAAATCTGGCTGAAGAAATATACCTGGTCATTTAAGATTAGGGCCCCTAGGGCCGATTAGGTCCCCTGTTATAAGGTAATTGGGCCCATGTCCCAAATGTGTTTGCCCAATTGCCCATGTGCAAATGCCCAATGCCCATTCTGATGATCGCATTAGCTTTGGAAAATTAAGCACTTTCGAATGATATGCAATTTGACTGGGTTTCCTAACGTGTTTTGGGAGATGGGTCCATTTACCTTATAACGGGGGACCTAATCGGCCCTAGGTGCCCTAATCTTAAATGACCAGGTATATTTCTTCAGCCAGATTTGTTTTCTTTGTCTGAGGAGTCGATAGTGTAAATTTTAAGGAAATCGTAGGGACCGCCCTATAGAGCCAAAAAAAATAGGAACGGCCCTAGTTGGGCCCCTAGGACTCCTAGCGACATTCTGATGATCGGATTAGCTGTGGGAAATTAAGTACTTTCGAATGATATGCAACTTGACTGGGTTTCCTAACGTTTTTTGGGGGCAAAGGCCCCTTTACCTTACAAGGGGACCTAATCGGCCCTAGGGGGCCCTAATCTTAAATCACCAGGTATATTTCTTCAGCCATATTTGTTTTCTTGGTCTGAGGAGTCGATAGAGTAAATTTGAAGGAAATCGTAGGGGCCGCCCTTTAGGCCCAACAAAATAAGAACGGCCCTGGTTGGGCCCCGAGGACCCCCATTTGCATTCTGATGATTGCATCAGCTTTGGAAAATTAAGCGCTTTCGAATGATATGCAACTTGAATGGGGTTCCTAGCATTTGTGGGGCAAAGGCCCCTTTACCTTATAAGGGGTCCTAATCGGTCCTAACCTTAAATGACCAGGTACATTTCTTCAGCCAGATTTGTTTTCTTGGTCTGAGGAGGCGATAGAGAAAATTTGAAGGAAATCGTAGGGTCGCCCCATATGGCCAAAAATAGGAACGGCCCTAGTTGGGCCCCTAGGGCCCCATCTGCAATCTGATGATCGCATTAGCTTTGGAAATTTAAGCGCTTTCGAATGATATGCAATTTTCCTAGCATTTTTTTTTTAACAAAGGCCCCTTTACCTTATACGGGGTCCTAATCGGTCCTAGGGGCCCTAATATTAAATGGCCATGTATATTTCTTCAGCCAGATTTGTTTCCTGGGTCTGAGGAGCACAAAGTGTAAATTTTAAGGATATCGTAGGGGCCCCCATATAGGGACAAACAATAGGAATGGCCCTAGTTGGGCCCCTAGAACTCCCAGCGGCATTCTGATGATTGCATTAGCTTTGAGAAATTAAACACTTTCGAATTATATGTAACTTGACTGGGTTTCCTAGCGTTTTTTTTGGGGGGGGGGGGAAGGCCCCTTTACCTTATAAAGGGGTCCTAATCGGCCATAGGGGGCCCTAATCTTAAATGACCAGGTATATTTCTTCAGCCAGATTTTTTTTCTTGGTCTGAGGAGTCGATAGAGGTAAATTTGAAGGAAATCGTAGGGGCCGCCCCATAGGGCCAACAAATAGGAACGGCCCTAGTTAGGCCCCTATGGCTCCCAGCTGTATTATAATGATTGCATTAGCTTTGGAAAATTAAGCGCTTTCGAATGATGTGAAACTTAACTGGGTTTTATAGCGTTTTTTTTGGGGGGGGTAAATGCCCTTTTACCTTTTAAGGGGGTCCTAATCGGCCCTAGCGGCCCTAATCTTAAATTACCTGGTATATTTCTTAAGCCAGATTGGTTTTCTTGGTCTGAGGAGTCGATAGAGTAAATTTGAAGGAAATCGTAGGGTCCGCCCCATAGGGCCAAAAATAGGAACGGCCCTAGCTGGGACCCTAGGGCCCTCAGCGGCGTTCTGATGATTGAATTAGCTTTGTAAAATTGAGCTATTTCGAATCGTATGCAACACGACTGGGTCCCTAGCGTTTTATAGGGGAAAAAAACTTTAACTAAGACAAAATATGAAACGGCCCTAGCTGGGCCCCTAGGGCCCCAAGTGCACTATGTTGGGTTGATTATCTGTGGAAAATTTAGCGCTTTCAAATGGTATGCATTATGATCAGTTTTACTGAGTAGATTAGCGCTAACGACGCTGTTTATATATGTTCGTCGATTATGCCCTGAGGGCATACAGTTTTTTTGGACATTTATGGCCGTTCTATGGGATGACCAGTGTTGTCACATACTTGTTTTGGAAAGGGGACTTTTCCTACAAGCTCTGTGAAATTCAGCCCGATCTGAGGGGCCGTTGATCCCTGCTGAACCCCTGCTGAATCCCTGCTTACTTCCGCTACATCGTGAACAGGCCTCAGGTGTATCTATTGCCTTGTCTCAGGTATGTGAGTGAGATCTGTCAGTGAGACACAACAAATGACGGGTGACAAACTAGCTCACATTCACATTCAGAAACACATGCGCGGACTATTCGGATTTGCATGAAAATTGGAACATAGTTAGAGCATGACCTACTTATTACGCTCATAAAATCTTAAACCCAGGCTGCACTATGCGTGATCGTTCCGGAAAGTACGCACGGTTTTTGCAAGTTTGCGTCTTTTGCGTACCGTTTTTTGACACCATCCGGGATTTGCGTAGTATAGTGTTGAAATGGTAATGAAACTGATCCTTTTGATGAATACACATCAGTGCTTGAGTACTCAGGATTAAAAGTAGTCAGGGATTTCACGTGGGTCAATACTCAATAGTTTAGGCCCCAGAGGTTACGATGACATTTTCTTTAACAAAAAATCGTGAATAGCTTTGTATCGGTTGAACATAGAGCAATCATTTTGACACCATCGTGTTTGTCTCGTCAATGCGCTTCGAAAAATATTAATGGTGTCCTGGTTAGATCAACTACAAATTGTGACCTCGGGTCAATGTCATTTGGTGACCCAGGTATGTCATGTTGCATTTGGGGCGATGCATCTGGACGAGACAAACACATTGGTGTCATTCGCACGTCTCTATCTATATTCTATCAAGAGTTATTGCCAATACAGATTGCCGGCGATGCGCCACCAACTGTCTCAGACTACGCAAAAAAACGGGAAAAAGTTCAAAACTCTGAACTTTTTGCGTACTTGCGTACTTTTGCGTCTTTTGCAGAGTTGCGTACTTCCGTGCTGCGTCTTTTGCAAGTTTGCGTGATATTTCATGCGGACTTTGCGTACTGTTCCTGTAACGGGATTTCGCTTCTGCAAGGTTCTGCAATTTCGTGCAACATTGCAACATTTTTATTTTTTAAACTCTTTTTCTGGTTAATTTTGGGCCGCTGAATGAAATGACATACATTTTAAAGCTCTCTGGCTTAATCTGCAATAATTAGAGCTGCTTGCAACAATTGTCAACAATTTGCAACATTATTACAATTTTGCTCACGGGGTTTTCTTGAGATCAGTAATCGAAATATGGCATTTTCAGAATATTATATCCCCGTGTTTTCGAGATATTACTACATTGTGTGGTTGCAAATGCAGAATCGAACTAGACCCGTACATGCATTTGTATTTTGGAGGCAGGTCAATCATCGGCGAGCACATAGGTCGCTGCACGGTTAGGGTGGGGGTGGTGAAATTTAGCGGGTTAATCGGGAATTGGTTCGGTGGAATAAGGTCTGGGTTCCTTGTTCGGGAGCCGGCACCAATGGCCCTATGGCTGCGCCTTACAAATTTCCACCAACACTATCTCCCAAACTATCACAGTGAGTTCCGAGAGCAGTACCATGCCCTTTTTTGTTTACCCTGTGTAACGCTACGCCGAGGTCCATCTTCCACTGGAACTAACACATTCATACATCCTTTTACTCAGACTCTCTCCATGCATTAACTCAATCATCAATCTCTTTCATACTAATCAGTAAACCGTCAGGTTGGACTCCTGACCCCTCCCCTTTTTCCATGCCCCCAAGTGGTGCGTAACACTACATCAGGGTAACAGCTGGAGCATAGATCTGGTAAATTTATTCTCTGATTTCAATAGCAGCTTCGTTATGTTCACTTTTCCACACTTTATTTAATCCAAATTCAAATATTAATAACCTCACACATGCTTTTCTGTCTGGGTCCATTCCTGCCGCACACTGCTGCTGGGATCCACGACTTACTGCGGTTTCCGTGGTGCTCTAATCGCCAATCCACGCCACCTCAGCACCCTGACTCCTACGGCATTTATCTGAGGCGCATGGCCATTCCGGCCCGCACACACCTCCACCTCAGCACTCTGACTCCTCCTACGGCATTTACCTGAGGCGGATGGCCATTCTGGCCCTCCTGGTGTCCCAGAACCTGGTGTTACCGGACTCTTTCGAGTGCCCACCAGTATTTCACCACTTACTGCACGCGATCCAGCTCACTTCTTGGCATCGCGGAATGGACCCTCTTGCAAAAACAATTCTCATCATCTAACTTCCATTATCCTGGACCCACAACATTCTCCTTCCGAACTAAATATTCCCACCGAAACCGGTCTACACATCTGATAACTTCGCTCTCTCTTGTTAAAATTATCTCTTCTTAGTTGAATTCCCATTTACCTCCACCCCCTTTTACCCCATCACCCATCAGTGCAGCAGACCGTGTCGGCAGGCATATTACGCACAGGGACGCGGCTACCTATTGTCTAGGCCTCCTCACAATATTGTCCATTATTCCCTACTGTCAGTTTCCACCATGCTGCTAGTCATACCTCCCTCGTGCGTTGTATCCTATTTTCCCCGGCTCCACGTGCATGGTTGTCTCTGGGCATGCATCTGCACGTTTGTATGTGGTGTACATACAGTCTGCATGCATGACTCCAAATATGTGTATGTATGTATGCACGTATGTAAGTATGTATATGTATGTATGTATTCCTGTATGTATGTATGCCTGTATGCCTGTATGCATGTATGCATGTATGCATGTATGCATGTATGCATGTATGCATGTATGCATGTATGCATGTATGCATGTATGCATGTATGCATGTATGCATGTATGCATGTATGCATGTATGCATGTATGCATGTATGCATGTATGCATGTATGCATGTATGCATGTATGCATGTATGCATGTATGCATGTATGCATGTATGCATGTATGCATGTATGCATGTATGCATGTATGCATGTATGCATGTATGCATGTATGCATGTATGCATGTATGCATGTACGCCTGTATGCCTGTACGCCTGTATGTATGTATGTATTTATGCACGCATGCCCGTATGTATGTATGTATGTATGCATGTATGCATGTATGTATGTATGCATGTATGTATGTATGTATGTATGTATGTATGCCTGCATGCCTGCGTGCCCGCATGCCTGCATGCCTGTATTCCTGTATACCTGTATGCCTGTATGCACGCATACCTCTAATGTATGTATGTATGTGTGTGTATGCATGTATGTATGTGTAAGAAGACTCAATCTCACAAGTGTTCGTTCTCTATTCACACTCCGTATCCACGGTCACCATTGCACAAGTCACACTCCTGAACCAGCTCCCGATGCCACGGACCGCATCCTCGCGTGTCCTTGGCCCAGACCAACTGTCCCGCCACGCGGCGCGGCGCCGGAAGCCAGCTGACAATTGCCGCCACTCAGCACGTTGCCTTAGTAACCACCGGGAACATCTCATGCCCGGCGGACCCTTCACGAGGACGCAACCACTAAATTATTACCTACCTACACTCCTCCCCTCCTATTGAAAGACACAGAACACGATAATCGAGCAGTACCACTTTGCACAGAACACAGGTCACATGAACACACATCTAGGCACAACTAACAGCCCGGGTCATACCGCTGCGGTGGGCGCACCCTGCGTCCGGAACGAGTGAACACTGGATGAGCGGGCTCAGGACACTCAGCCACGACTGGCGGCGGTCCGACATTCAGAGGCGGCGGAACAACAGGCGCCGGTCCGACACACGGAGGCGGCACCGCGACACAAAGAGGCTGACGAACAGGTGGCGCCTCTCGCGGGAACATTGGTAAAGCGGGCACGGCGGGCATGCGAAACGCGACAGGCGGACCGGGGACACATAGAGGCTGCCGAAAGGGTGGCGCCTCTCGAGGCAGCATAGGCACACCCGGCAGATCAGGCACAGCGGACAAGCGAGGCGTGACAGGCAAACTAGATCTGTTGCCGGAGGCATCCCTCCGATCATCAGCGCCCTTCCCGACAGTATTGTCCGGCTTTAAACGATTGTGGTGCACTACAACACTGCGACGTTTACCCTCCTCACGCACTCGATAGTTCAGCGGGCCACACTGTTCTACAACCAACGCGGGGCGCCATGGTCGAATAAACTTATGGTATTCACCGCGCTTCGTCACATTGCGATACAGGAACACAAAGTCACCGGTACGGTACGACCGCTCATTCAACCGGCGATCATATAGTGCCTTGCTTCGGTCATGCGAAGTCTGATCACGCCGCACCACGTCTTTGAACGTCAGTCTCAAATCGTCAATGTACTGGGGAAAGGTCGGCGCTCGGTCCACTGCCGGCCGGTCTCCCAGTGCAACCTCAGCGGGAAGGCGAGGCTCTCGCCCGAACATCAGAACAAATGGTGAGTACCCAGTGCTGTCATGCACCTGGCTCCGGTACGCCAGCATTAACATCGGGAGGTGCATATCCCACTCCGAATGCTGCTCAACAAACTTTGCCAGCATGTTCAGAATCGTGCGGTTCGCGCGTTCCGTCATCGAGTTTCCCATAGGATGATAGCTCGAAGTCTGAGACTGCTGAATGTCCAGCAGTTCGCACACAGCCTTCATCACTGCCCCCACGAAGTTCCTGCCTTCATCCGAATGAACACGCTTCATGACACCAAATCGAGAGATAAACTCATTTACCAGGACACTCGCTATCGTAGTGGCTCTCTCGTCCCGCAGCGGATAAGCCTCCACCCACCGCGTGAAATGGTCAGTTATCACCAGCATGTGTTTAGAGCCGCGAGCGGTTTCTGGCAGATTGGTCACCAAGTCCATGGAAACCAATTCCATCGGCTCAGACGCGGACAGCTGACCCAGGCTCGCACACGGCCGAGGTGTCGGCGAGTTCCGAGCGGCGCAGCGGCGGCACTGCTCACAAATCAGCCACCAGCCACCGCGCGGTCCAGGAGCGGCCACCAGAACCTGAACCGGGCTACCTTTGCCAACTTGGTGGCGTTGAAGTGTCCTCCTGAGGGTCCATCATGCAGAGATGTCAGCACCGAGGGCACCAACTGGGGCGGAACGACCAACTACAACTGCTGATGCTCTTTCGGGCCGCCCTGGAACACGCGATACATTATCCCGTCCATCATACGGAGACGAGTCCACTGTCTCCAGTACGGAAGCGCAGCTTGCGACATCGCAGAGCGGGCAGGGCGTTTCGGTCCCACGGACAGGTGCGACATCACCTCCGCCATGGCGGCATCAGCCAGCTGTGCTGACCGCACAAAGTCGGACGGCCACGTGGCCTCCAGGCGTCGAGACACCGGAACTGTGTCGGGAACAGACGGGACAGAATCCGTCTGCGTTGTTACGTCCCGCGTGGGATCCGGCCTGCGACTGAGTGCATCCGGAGCCTCGTGGAGACGTCCTGGGCGGTGCACTATTTCAAAGTGATACTCTCCGAGGATTTCCAACCAACGGGCGAGGAGACCATCTGGATTTCTGAAATTGACCAGCCACTGCAGAGAGGAGTGGTCAGTACGGAGGGTGAACTTTCGCCCCAGCAGGTAATGCCGAAACTGCTGCACGAACGTCACAGCTGCCAAAAGCTCATTCTTGGTAACCGAATACTGCCGCTGCGATTTTGACAGGCTTTTACTGTCAAAAGCCACTGCTCGCTCGCCGTTCCCGTCCTTCTGCAACAAAACAGCACCCATTTTTGACCCGGAACAGTCTACATCAAGCACGAATTCCCCAGCTTCTGGGGAGAAATCGGGGTACTTCAGAACCGGCGCGGCACACAGAGCCGCTTTCAGCGAGTCGAACGCTGCCTGAACGCTGCCTGCTCTGCGTTCCAGTGGAACTCGACGTATTTTCTAGTGAGGTGGTGCAGCGGGGCTGCTATCGCTGCAAAGTCCTGAATGTACCTCTTAAAGTACGTCGCGAGCCCCAGAAACTGCGACAGTGCCTTCTCGTTCATGGGCACCGGCCATTCCCTCACTTTTGACACCTATTCCGGATCCGGACTGACCCCTTCAGCAGACACCACATGACCCAGGTAAGTGATTCTCGACTGAAAGAATCGACACTTCGACAAGTTCAGGGTCAAATTAGCGGCAGCCAGGCGACAGAAGATCTTCTCCAGCCGGGCGAGATGGAGCTCAAAGTTATCTGAGAAAATCAGAATATCGTCGAAATAGCTCACTGCGTCATCCGGAACTAAATCACCCAGCACCAGACTCAGTAGCCTGGCGAACGAACTCGGTGCACCACTGAGGCCGTAGGGACAGGTCCTGTACTGCTACAGCCCAAACGGCAGAGTGATGGACGTTTTGCACCTGTCCTCCGCTCGGATACTCATCTGGTTGTACCCACATTTCAGATTCAGTACTGAGAACAGTGAATTTCCTCCCAGCGAGTCGAGCAGCGAATCGATCCTGGGGATCGGAAACGCCGAAACTTCACAGACGCGATTCAGCTTACGAAAATCTCCACAAATCCGTACTGTACCATCCCGTTTCCTCACCAGCACTACAGGTGAGGACCAGCTCCCGTCAGACGACTCGAGAATGCCCTGGTCCACCATTGACTGCACCTGCTGCTTCACCTCAGACTCCAAGTGCGGCGGAATGCGACGAGGAGCCGCACGAATGGGCTTAGAGGCACCAGTGTCAACAGCGTGTTCTACCAGTGAACAGTGACCAAGCTGACCCGAAAACAGCGTGGGGTACCGGCGCAGCAAACTGAAGAACTGTTCTCGCTGAGTGCCTGCGAGCGACACACCCGACAGATTAACTAAATCCTCCAACACGCCACTCTCTGAGCTGATCTCGTTAGTCGTCTCACACTCGGACTCCCGGCCATCCGTTTCAATCGAGAACTCTGTTTCCACGACACCCAAATCTTTACCTCTCAGCACTGAAACCGACGATGACGTCACATTTCGCACAACAACTGGAACGCTGCCGCCCCGCTGTACATCAACCACACCGTCCAAAAACGTCAAGCCGCTCACAGCAGCCTCTGCGCTAAACACAGCCTGTCCAACGAAATCACCCTCACAGAGGCTACCTGGGATAACAACTTCACAGTACGGGGGTATCGCATACGTCTCACGGACTGACACTCTGCACACCCGCACCTCAGCTCTCTGGTTCGGCACGTGAGCCGCAGACGACACCACAGTGACCGGCTGAGTCGGTATTTGGTCGGACGACGGCTTTGCAATTAAACGTTTTGAGGACAGGTCGATGATGAACGGATATTGTGCAAAGAAATCCATCCCCAGAAGACAGTCAATGGGCCCGATTTCGTCAGACACAAACACAGACATAGGATACGCCACCTCATCTATCACAAACTGCACTGTACAGCGACCGAGCAACCGTAATGGCTGCTGTGTCGCGGTCTTTGCCGTTATATCACACGCCTGAAGCGGCGGACGTGCGGTGATCTGACTATGAATCCTGCTGTTCACAATGGTTATAGCGCTCCCGGTATCAACAACCATCCGTGTTGGCACATCATTTACCACACCTGTGACAACGATATCTGATGACGACGCCCGGCTGTCGTTCAAAACCCCTGCCCTCGGCGGCTCATATTCAGGGGAGCGCGCCCGCCGCTGTGAGCGTCCTCCCCTTCGGCGTTTCCCCGAGAAACATGTCCGCTGAATATGGCCTATTTTCCCACACCCGAAGCACCTGGCCGCCCGGAAGCGACACTCGGGTTTGGAGTGACCTGGCTGACCGCAACACAGACATCTCGACACAGACACACTGTCACACTCCTGGCGGCCCCCCCCCGCCCCGCCTGACCCACTCTGGTAGCATTGGCCACCTGCAGTTCCAGCTGTTCAATACGGTTCAGAATCAGTTCCAACATCGGTGATGCAGGGGCGGTACCACCGACTGCCCGCACGGCCTCCACCCAGGGGTGGATCCAGGGGGTGGCCGCAGCGGTCGCCCCCCCCCCCCCCCCCCCTGCCAGAAGGGCGCCCCACGGGCTGTCTGTCGCCGGGCGCCGCCAGGCGCCCGGCGATGGACAGCCCGTGAGCACGCAGCGCCCCTATGGACCGTTTGGACGCCCTTTTGGGCGTCCTGTTGAAAGTAACTTACCGAGTATCAGGTCATACAGGTCATGACCTGGTCCTTTTGACCCGAGGCGCCCTTCCGGCCAGTGACGGCGCCCTTACGGCCATTGACGGCGCCCTTTCGGCCATTGACGGCGCCCTTCCGACCAGTGACGGCGCCCTTTCGGCCATTGACGGCGCCCTTTCGGCCAGTGACGGCGCCCTTTCGGCCAGTGACGGCGCCCTTTCTTTGGAAGGCGCCCCTAAATTGGCCTGCGGCCAACCCTTCTAAAAATCCTGAATCTGCCCTTGCCTCCACCCCACCATCCCTCGGGACCGGAGGCGGCTCCGTTCACAGCACATACACGTTCTCCCTGTCTGACCGGTTCACGGGATGACCGATTCGCCGCCAAAATGTTCCGCACCCGTTCCACAGCCGCATCATATGTCGTACAGCCCGTGGCCACTACCGCATGGGCTAGACGTTGTGGCATGGCGGCCAGAAGATAATGAAACAGGTGCGAGTCTGGCGCCTGCCCACCAAACACAGCAGTCACTAGGCCGCGCAGTTTCACAGTGAAAATGTCTAGCGACTGAACATTGGGATCAAACCTGAGAGACTGCAGGTCAAGATAACTATAACTAACAGGTAGGTCGGAGGTTTGAATCAAGCCCAAGAAATGGCAGTAATATCATGAGACATTTCTGGCGCTGGAGAGACGTTTGTTAAACTGCGTTGTTTACCTGTGTTTTGCCATACGCTCGGGGAGCGTCTTACGGTGCGGGGACGAGGTTGCGCTGCTTGAATTAATGCATGCTAACTTCTTGAAATTGTTAACGTTCATAGACACATATACACAGTCAAATCCTCATGATAATTTATTAACCAAGACGCGGTTCGTATTGATACTTAGCTATCCAGTTGTTCCGCAATCCAGACATGTTGATACGATTGCACATTTTCTGAAACATGCCAATGTGATAGTAGGTAACTAACAAGTGAGACTGGGAAGAACAGGATAAATTATAAAAGAAAGCAACATGATCACAGGCTTGTCTACAAGATACCATGCAAGAGATGTACAAAGCCATATGGTGAAACTGGAAGTTGGAAGAAGTTTGAACACCAGGCTAATGGAGCACAGGAAATAATTTCAATATCAGAAACTCAAAACAATAGTGAAACATAGTCATGATTCATGGATGTGGAACTATACCCAGTTGGGAAGGTGCAAGGAGTATTAAAGATAATATAGACAAGAAAAAAAGAATTACGCTTGAAACTGCAGTGCTTGAAGTCGTCATTTATGAATCTGAAAGAGCGAAGACTGGAAGAATAACTATCTGAAATTGCTTCATTTTGTTTTTCTCAATACATAAATTAGATGTCTAACATGTGATTGCTTTGCCTGATGCCTCTTAGGAGACTAATAGGTGAAACAATATCATGTGATGTGAATGAACTTTGAATGTATGTTTGCAGTGTCAATCATCTATTGTTTTGTATGTCCTATTTTTAATGACCAACTGAAGAAGTATCAATATGGATTATGAAGCATGTCTTGGTCAATAAATTAATATGATGAGTTGACTCTTTATTCTTGAAACACTCGGGCAGCTAAATAGTGTATGAAGAAGGAAAACATCAATACTTTTTCTGATATTGTACCTATTATTGTATCAAGTATGATACACAATATTAGCTTGAGCACATCCTTGGGTGGGTAGGATAACGATTCTATAATATATTTGAGGAGGATTTAAGCTATCCTTAGTTTTTTTATTCCTGTATATAAGGAGATTATCAGTTAACATATTATCCTGGTTACAATTAATGTGTGCTATGACTACCATTTACTGCCAAGTGCCACTCCGGCACTTACATTCTGACACCAACACCTATCCACATTCATCAACCATTTTGAGCATCTGTGATTTGAGCCATTGTGATTTCCATATTTCTTACAAACATGTACTAGCTGCTACTCAAATAATTACTGGTGTGATATTCTCCATTCTGATCTTTCCACTCCACGTTTATGCATGTTTGGTGCTTATTAGTGCTGGTAAACATCTACTATGGACATTTGTATGCTATGATATGCCAATGTCAGTATTTGGTTCATTATGTTAGTGGGGGGGGGGGGGGGGGGGGGGAGGGGTAGGAATGTGTATGTGTGTTGTGAATGTGTTCCCACCTAGATGCATGTGTATGTGTTTGGATGAATAGAATGAATGTGTATGGGTTTGTGAATGTGAATGTGTTCCCACATAGTACCCTATTCCTCAGGAACACAACATAATGTGTTCATTATATTGTTGTGGTGGTGGTTGGGGGGGGGGGGGGTAAAATGACCCCCCCCCCCCCCTCTAACCAGACTGGTTATTCATTTGACACTGATTTAATCGATTGGACTTGTTCAATCAAAATTCCTTGAGAGAAAAAATATTCACCACCTGAGCTTTCCACCACCACCAATTCATGAATCGTGATTGGATAAAACCCTGCATCAAATCAAGGCTGATTGAATCAAAAGATTTAACGATTCTTAACAATTCAAGTACACTGGTAAGTTGTGCAAATACATGCAGATTGCAGTCCCAGTGGCTACATTTATTTATACTGAAATAGTATTGCTGTAACAATGTTTTAATGATCATATATATGTATGTTTCAATTTGTATTTATTTGACATACATTCACCACAAATATTTAAATGTTGAATGAAACGTGAATCAATTAAAATATATTTTGTATTCTTTCAATCTGAAAGAAGCAATTATATAAAAAAATAGTGAATCCAACGGTGATTGGATCATTCAGATTCCAAAATGAATCATGATTGAATCATTCCAAAAAAAGTTGAATCAATAACCAGTCTGCCTGTAACTAGAAAAATAAAGGGCTAGAAAGATGCGAACAAAGCGTTTGAAAGCTCTTAACAAGTCCATTTGACGTAACTTCAGGTATGCTTTGGCTCAGGTCAATAATGAGGTCACCAAAGTAAAATTTTCCAAGTATAGGACTTTGCTACAGAAACCCCCCAAAATATCTTGGGAACTATGATAGCTAGGAACAAACGGAAAAGGCAACTGAAAGCTCATGAAAAATTGAATCGCCTGAGTGTTATCAAATTAACAAAAGCTCAGGTCAATAGTTTAGGCCCCAGAGGTCACCAAAGGTCATGTGGGCATTGTTTTCCCAAAACGCTTTCATAGATACCGTTGTATTGGTTAGATATACAACAATGATTTTAACACTATCGTGTTTGTCTCGTCAAGGCGCTTCGAACCATAGTAATGGTGACCTAGTTAGATCAGCTTCAAAATTTGACCTCAGGTCAAGGTCATTTGGTGACCAAAGTAGGTTATGTTGCATATGGGGCGACGCGACTCGACGAGAAAACACAGTGGTGTCGTTTGCACGTCTCTATCTTTATTATATCAAGAGTTATTGGCAAAAAATGCTGGTGACCTGAGATGACCTCAGCTCACCTTGCAGATGTCACAGAGCAACAATTGCACCCGGGTCATCAATAATCAGCTAAAATAGTATGATTATTATAGAATTGGCCTGATCTAATGCATTTTCTCTGAATAGGAAGCATTTGTATATTTTCCCATTTACTTATAATGGGAGGTCACGAAATTGACCTGACCTTAGGTCACCGATACAAAAAATCCGAGATAAACGAATTGTAGGTACGTATGGCCTTATGCCATCCTGAAAGTTTCAAATCTCTCGGACAAACACTGACTTTGGCATGACCACAAACATTTTGGGAGATAAGATCACTTGACGTGACCTGGTGACCTGACCTGAGATGACCTGCAGTTAAAACTTTCACAAAATGTGGGTAATTGATGTCCGAATAGCTGTGCCAAATTTGGTGGTGCTGCGCAGCGCCATTTTCTCGCTTTTCCCGAAAAACTCAGGGGTGGGGGGTTCAAAATGACCCCCACACCACCAGGGCGAGGGTTTACATGCATACCTTCGGCCAATATTTAGGCGCATTTCAGACACTCTTGAGGCTTAAAAGTGGGCATTCTCACAAACAGAATAAAATGAACTTAACAGCTGTGCCAAAAACACATTCTATTTACCACCCGGTGGCCGAAATTTTAAGGTCATAAGTTGGGTCAGTTTACGTGTTAAGTCAATGGTGAAGGAAAAACTTCAAGCCCACGCTACGTCATGTCACGTGACGCTACCAAATCTTCTCCGTTGGGGGCCGCTGCAGGTCGCCGTGCGAGTCCATGGCTGTGACATCCGGAAACAGCTCCGAGACGGTCGAGGAGAATCTCGGCCGAGGAATCTTCTGGGCGCTCAAGAGCATCGAACGCCTTCCGGGCCACGCCCTCCAGCCTCAGAGGCAAACAGTTCACAGCGGCCTGATCCGTGAAAGATTGGACAGCACAGCAACTTTTAAAACCGTCACGAAAACGGCGAAACGGCCCCCGGCCATCATACCTTGGCAGAGGCACCGTGAACTGTGCCATTGTCGCTGTCTTGATTTACACTTCCAAAATCAAATCAGTAAATTATCAAAAGTCTTATCTCCGATGAGTTCGTCTGTCTTGAAGTTGAAACCACTCAAATGAAAACAAACAATATCACTGTTTTCTTCCGGCGTGGGCTCGGAAGCCACCGCTCGTCACCAATGTAAGAAGACTCAATCTCACAAGTGTTCGTTCTCTATTTACACTCCGTATCCACGGTCACCATTGCACAAGTCACACTCCTGAACCAGCTCCCGATGCCACGGACCGCATCCTCGCATGTCCTTAGTCTCTATGGCCTTGCTTGGTGTCCTTGTCCTTGGTCCTTGGCCCAGACTGTCCTTGGCCCTGCGTGTCCTTGGCCCAGACTGCGTGTCCTTGGCCCAGACTCTATTTACCGTGGCCCAGACCAGGGCAATAGAACACTGGGTACTCCAAAGTTTTTTTTATAGTATATACTAAAAATATACTATAAAAACTAGAAAACATACCAACAAACGCAGGTCACTACCAGATTTGGAATAATATACCAAATATGGATGCACGACATTCGCGGCAAGTATGGCGTTCGTGTTTCAATCAAGAATAATACAGATTTGTACAGCCTTTGCATTCACTCCCGTGCAGTGGCATTCTTCGTCACCGACGGCAGGGTATTTATTGGTCCGCGTCTCGCTTTATGTTCCAGTTTCTGGTTAGTTAGTGGAATGTATTTATAATTTAATTATTTAATTTTTGTCAGTTCTGTGAGCAGTCATTGTCGTGTTAACAGCCTTGGAATTTGTGTCATTTTCTGAACTTTTTGGGTCCAAAGAATTTGTATCTTCATATTTCATATTTCACATCAGGCCGCTCAATATTGTTTTCCCCGCAAGTTTAGTAAGACTTCGTTCGGCCTTCGGCCTCGCTCGTAATATACATCCTTGACACCTAACTGGCTGACTTTGGCGACACTGTGTTGAGATAATTTTGTATGTACTCATTGGTTATTTACAGAACTTTGTACATACAAGTTCAGGGGCGGAACTTTTTGTTTTGAGTTGGGGATGCAGTAGCAGGTAAACACCCCCTTCCATTTTTTTTTAAAATATGTAAACAAAAATGAAACATCATGCTGCTATGTGCTCTGAGAGGCATTTGCTTGCTTTGTTCCCAGCTTCGGTAAATTTGCAGTTGAAGTAGACTCCATTAAAAACAAAACAAAAAACAATACATTTTTTTGGGTGCTGATTCCAAATATGTCCACTATTTGTGTCATTATTTGCTTCTTCGTTTGGATTAATTTATAGGTATATTTTTTATATTTTTTATATTTTGTTTTAAACATTTTTTTTGGGTGGGGTGGAAGGGGGGCCATTGGGTAAAAACATATATTTTCCCCAAACTTCTTGAGTGGGGCGGCTGCTCCCCCTGTCCCCTCTCCACCGCCCCTCCCCCTGCCCCTCCCTCCGTTCCTATGCCTATGGTTTGCACATCTGCAAGGTTTTTCAGCGATTTCCATTAAGTGTCAATTTCACCAACATATTTATGCTCAAATTTTAACACATTTGGCCAATTTAAGGGTGTATTGTAATATGTGACCTGTCCATTATCCAGAACTACGCACAATGTGAAAACTGAAATATGCTACACCCATTCTTGCTTTGCTCATGTTTTTTTTATGTAAGCACCTAGATTTACATTTTGTGTGTCTGAAATTGAAAAAAAGATACCTGTTCTTTAGTGTGTATGACCATTGACCTATACCCGGCAGTTGTGTTGGTACTGTGCCCTTTTCCTTTAATATTGTTGTTGCATCTATAACATTTACTCTTTTTTTAAAGTTAGGGGGGGGGGCTGAATGACAAGTTGGGGGATGAGCCACAAGTTGAGGGGGCTGAAGCCCCCTCAACTGAATATGATCCTACGCCCCTGTATATTTGTACAGTGTCTCCTTCTTCCCCCAGCCAAAATGACCAAAACACTTAACCCTATCTGACAGACAGTAAGTCATATTATTGGGGATGCAGATGAAAGACTGGGGATGCAGATCAGAACATTGGGGATGCACCTGCATCCCCCTAAGTATGTAAAGTTCCGCATGTGTACAAGTTATTGGTTCATGTCATATTCTTCTGTATCCGGCTGTTGCGTTGAAGCGGCGGAGCCTGGACAGCTCAGCGGCGACTGCTGTGTGTTGAATAGTGCAAGTCCGATCGGGTCTGCTGCCGTTGTACTGTGACTGGCGCATGTGAGGCCTTCTGCATTTATATTGTTGCTAAGCGTGGCGTTGGTCCAGTCCCTGGGGTGCTTGACAAGGGATTAACTTGGTATGTATCTTAGGATGAGCAGTAGTCCGCTCAGCAGTAGCAGAAGAGGGCTCCTGTAGTCGGCTATCTGGGGCTTCCCCGGCACAAGCGTTGATGTCATGCAGTTTGTTTTCACATTCTGTTGTGTATTTTCCTTGGTGTGAAACATGTGTTATATAAAATATATGTGATTGATCTCATTATACAGACCAAACTGTCCCGCCACGCGGCGCGCTGCCGGAAGCCAGCTGACAATTGCCGCCACTCAGCACGTTGCCTTAGTAACCGCCGTGTACATCTCATGCCCGGCGGATCCTTCACGAGGACGCAACCACTAAATTATTACCTACCTACATATGTAGGTAGGTAGGTAGGTAGGTAGGTAGGTAGGTAGGTAGGTAGGTAGGTAGGTAGGTAGGTAGGTAGGTAGGTAGGTAGGTAGGCAGGTAGGCAGGCAGGCAGGCAGGCAGGCAGGCAGGCAGGCAGGCAGGCAGGCAGGCAGGCAGGCAGGCAGGCAGGCAGGCAGGCAGGCAGGCAGGCAGGCAGGCAGGCAGGCAGGCAGGCAGGCAGGCAGGCAGGCAGGCAGGCAGGCAGGCAGGCAGGCAGGCAGGCAGGCAGGCAGGCAGGCAGGCAGGCAGGCAGGCAGGCAGGCAGGCAGGCAGGCAGGCAGGCAGGCAGGCAGGCAGGCAGGCAGGCAGGCAGGCAGGCAGGCAGGCAGGCAGGTATGTATGTATGTATGTATGTATGTATGTATGTATGTATGTATGTATGTATGTATGTATGTATGTATGTATCTTATAACTGTTAGTGTGAAGAAGCGTCGCCGGCGTGATACCATTTGCAGTGTATATTGGGGAGTGTGTGTAGTTTATGCTGTGTAGTGTATATTGTGTAGTGTATTGTGTAGTGTGCATGGTGTAGTGTATTGTGTGACTATAGTGTACCACGGGTCGTGTTTCTGTACTTGGTAATCGGTACTCGGTAATCGGTACTCGGTACTCGGTACTCAGTACTCAGTATTCGGCACTTGGTACTCGGTACTCGGTACTCGGCACTCGGTACACAGTACTCGATACTTAGTACTCGGTACTCAGTACTCGGTACTCAGTACTCGGTACTCAGTACTCGGCACTCAGTACTCGGTACTCGGTACTCAGTACTCGGTACTCAGTACTCGGTACTCAGTACTCGGTACTCAGTACTCGGTACTCAGTACTCGGTACTCAGTACTCGGTACTCAGTACTCGGTACTCGGTACTCAGTACTCGGTACTCAGGACTCAGTACTCGGTACTCGGTACTCGCACGTGGTACTCGGTACTCGACACTTGGTACTCGGTGCTCGGTATTCGGCCCTCGGTACTCGGTACTCGGCCCTCGGTACTCGGTACTCGGCACTCGGCACTCGGTACTCGGTACTTGGTACTTGGTACTCTGTACTCTGTACTCGGTACTCTGTACTCGGTACTCGGTACTCGGTACACGGTGCTCGGTACTCGGTACTCAATACTCGGTACTCAATACTCGGTACTCGGTACTCAGTACTCGGTACTTGGTACTCGGTACTCGGTGTTCGGTACTCGGCACTCGGCACTCGGTACTCGGTACTCGGTACGGACACCTGGTACTTGGTACTCAGTACTTTCCTGTATGTATAACAACTGTCCCACCTGAGCGAAATCCACGGGTTTTCCCCTCGTTAGGCTAGCGTCGGCCTGGCCTCTCGTTACGAGCCTGTAATTCCCTCAATTGAATAGGCGGCGTCTGACCAGCCTGGCCGGACCCTCGTGAATGACGTCACGTGTTTTGGGATGGGGCGCGTGGGGTCAGTGTCCGAGCGGCCGGTAGCGGTGATCGTGGACGCTGACCGTGTGAACACTTGTGCGAATTTTCATGACATCGATTTGATTCTGGCGTAAATTTTTAACAGCGAGATGAACAGGGACGAAATGATACATGACCGTGATTTTACATGTTTGGCAGTGCAACATATCAGATAAATGATCAGATAAATCAGATAAATGTTCCGGCAATGAAAATAACGTTCGTGAATAAAACGAAATTAATCGTCCTGCAATTCCCGGCGGCTTAGAGCTGTGTGGAAACAATATTAGCACATATTCGACAATTCTTCAATAAGACTTGTTTATCAAATCCTCACGACACAATCCATAAATTATCTGTTTGTATAAGTCGAAACGTTGAAATGATGAACCTGTCAATCAACCGATCCTGACATCAAAGGCTGCGTAAAAAGGCTTACAGATTAAATATCAAATTAACCACAGTGAAGTTAATTTGACCGGATTTGGAAATGTCACCAATCAGACCAAATAATCAACGGAACCGGATAATTGAATGGCAAGGTTAAGAAAACATATCGGTTACCCTGTCTGCTGGGAATCGGGTTAGTCATTCCTGACCATTTTCAGTACAGGTATTTCACATAAATTATCACATCACTCGGGTTTTACCAGAAACAGTTGGCCTTCAATATATCAGCAAACATTGCTCACCAAAACAAACATTACACCTCGGGACCTTGAATTGAGTATTTAATCACATCGAGCCGCAAAAGAAAGCATTACCCTGCCTTGTAAGCATTGAAGTCACATCATCGCTTGTCCCTTCATAAATACGTTAATATTATTAACTATATTACGTTGATTCCCCTCAAGCTAGCACTCCATCTCATTCATATTCCTTCCTAAATCCCTCTTTCAGTCACATTCCGAATTAGAGTACTAGGTAATTCACACAACGCTATATTTACAGAAAATTGCGCACCGATAGTTTAAGTTAATTGTCTCGTGAACACAATATAATTCGTCCTATAGGCAGCAGTTCGAATAGTCAGCGAAATTCAGTCAGTCACATCAGTTCAAACAGTCAACCAGTCAAATAAATCCCATCGGCAACCACCACCAGCATTGGCACAAGCTCCATAATCGAATGCATTTAAAGCACGAGAGTTATAAAAGACGCAAACATAAACGTCCATACCATATCAAATTTTCATTTACGTTAGAAGTTATAACTAGTCAGGCAAACAATATATTATAATTTGTCAACCATACACATACTCGCGTAGGCATAATTAGGAATATCGTGACTATATGACCAAACTATATGACCTATGACTATATGACCCAAATGGCAGGGGAGTTAAAAGAGAAAAAAGAATAAAAAACGGCCGAAACACTGTGCAAACTAAATTTTGATGGTATTCCGATGCACAAACAAATTAACCGAGCATGGGATATAAGGAGGATATAAGGATTTTGCAGACTTTCCGACCTTACTTGATGATGCACGTTCTTTTTCCAGTCTCCAGTATGAATTTACAGAGCTAAAAACAACAGCAAATCTTGAAGGCCATCACCGACATAACTATCTTGGGTCTGCCTTTCCAACCTGACTTGTGGTGATGGTACTTGACGCGGACTCTTGTCACCCGTACGAATTTGGCAAAGAAAACAAACAACAAATCTTCCTCTGAGACTGAGACTCGCGGCGAGGAGCCGCGGCCCAGCCTGCCTCCGTCCCTGCTCACTCCCCAATTCCGTCTCCCCCTGAATCTCTCTCCTCCCTCCGTTACCGCTCACTCCCGTCTTCCGTCTCCAGCCCTGAATCTCTCTCCTCCCTCCGTCACCGCTCACTCCCGTCTTCTCGTCTCTCGTCTCTCCCGCCTGACCCAGCTGCTGCGGCCCGTGGATGCCTGCGGCGGCCGGAAGCCGACTCCGCCGCCCCGGGCCATTGCTTGCTGCCTCCTTATTGGTCCTTTTGACCATCCAGCGTAGCTGCAGCTGCCGTAGGGCGGCTGCAGCCGCCGGAACTGGCTGCAGCGGCCCCGGTGGGCGCCTGCGGCGGCCTTTGACCGGCGCTCGCTGACGGCACTTAGGTCAGATCCTGCGTAGAGGCTTCTGCCGAACGCCGTACGTGACGCGGCCCGCCTGCCGGCGCTCACGTGTAATGGTGTCGCTGGGTCGTGATAACAGCGTCGTTTCATGGACCGGGTGTGCCCCTAACAACGACTCCTCGCCGGTGTCCGGCTTTTGACGAGGGTGTTTGTCGTCTGCATGGGTGTCCTCAGCCGGCGTCTGCGCTGTCAGAAGGTTCTGGTATCCCCACGGCCACTGTTCTTTCCATGTTCAATTTGGAAATATATAGCTTTTGCAAAGTTTCTCTTCTTTTACTTATATTTGTACACCGCTTTGTTTGTTTTGGGTGTAATTTTAAAATGTGGCTCGCTACATTTTTAGGTCATTCTTCTTAATTGTGTCCCCCACAATTTGTATTTCTTTCTTGCTGCCTCCGTCATTCGAATTGCTCGTACGATTTTCTTTCTTCTTTTGGTCGGTTTTCAATCGGGTTCTGTCAACGTAGGTCTGCCTGGTGTGATTGGGTTTTAATTTAGAAGGGTTTGGCTGAGGGATGGGGAGGTCAGGCTTGGTTTGGTCATTAAGCCACGACATCGAATGTTCTGCATTTATAACACATAACAAACATCAATATAACTAAATAAACAAACAGGTAAGGTAGCGAAATAACACCCGGAAATTACTTCACTTATTCAACATAGTTTTCATTCAAACCACTACACAATTTTTTTCATTTGAGATATGAAACACTGATACAATTTTGTGAAACATTTCACGTTAACAACCTTCATAATCAAGTATATAATGCACAGTCAAGAAAGAAGAAGAAAAAATGCGTTAACTCGACATAGTCGCATTTCCACTTCATTTACTCCCAGTCCAGAATATTACAGGGTCTACCTCTGCTTTCTCCGCCGCGTCTGACGCTCCGCTCCCCTTGCTTCGGCTGCAGTTGTCTTCGGCTGCGTGGGGAGCCACTGCTGCTTCTGCAGCGGCGGATGCGACAGCGGCTAGCCCAGATCAGGTCAGCTAGCTTGGCGCCGGTCGCTGCAGCCGCCGCTGAAACGTAGCGGTAGTCGACATCCGAGGTTGCGCTGCAGCGGCGGCTGCGACAGCGGCTAGCTTAGATCAGGTCAGCTAGCTTGGCGCCGGTCGCTGCAGCCGCCGCTGAAACGTAGCGGTAGTCGTCATCCGAGGTTGCGCTGCAGCGGCGGCTGCGACAGCGGCTAGCCCAGATCAGGTAAGCTAGCTTGGCGCCGGTCGCTGCAGCCGCCGCTGAAACGTAGCGGTAGTCGTCATCCGAGGCCGCGCTGCAGCGACAGCGGCTAGCCCCGATCAGGCCAGCTAGCTTGGCGCCGGTCGCTGCAGCCGCCGCTGAAACGTAGCGGTAGTTGTCATCTGAGGTCGCGTTCGGACAGCTATCGGTGACAGTCGCCTGTCTCCCCGCGTCGGTACTGCGGTTGGTTCTTGATGGGTGAACCGGTAACCGCCGAGTAGCAGGTGGCGTGTTTGCCGCCCTCCAGTGCCGCCAAGAAGTCCCAGCGCTGTCTCGGGTCTCGCCGTTCGGCCCCTGTCTCGTTCGGGTCTCGCCGTGCGTGGGCTCGAACCGTCGCCTGGAACCAGCACCGGCTCGGGAGTCCACCTTGCAGGAACGAATGTCTGTGGAGAAAGTCAGCTTGGGGCCGGGCCCTTCCTGGCCATTTTGACGTTAGCCACCGTCTTGTTAGCAATACTTCCGTCATAGATCACAGTCCAGATTCTTGCTTTGGAACAATTTCTTAGTCACATCAATAGCAAAAGTATTACGCCTTATGTATTGAATGTCAAGTAATGATGCTTCTGGGAATCGTCTTTCACTAAATATAATCCTTCAACTCTTTCGAACCAATTTCACTTCAATGCAACCATTCTTCAATATGAGTATTCAAAAGCAACACCTGTGCAACCATTTTTCCATATTATCACTGACAGGTAACTTGACTACTTCTTGCACACGTCTTCTAGGTTCGGCAATACGCCGCCAACCTGCCGACTTCATGCTCCAGAGACTTGACCTTACCCCACGTTGGGCTCCATTTATGTAACGGGTTTTCCCTTCTGCAAGGTTCTGCAAATTCGTGCAACATTGCAACATTTTTTTTAATAATAAAAAATAATATGGTTAATTTTGGGCCGCTGAATGGAATGACATACATTTTGAAGCTATCTGGCTTAATCTGCAACAATTAGAGCTGCTTGCAACAATTGTCAACAATTTGCAACATTATTAAAATTTTGCTCACGGGTTTTCTTGATCAGGAATCGAAATATGGCATTTTTAGAATATTATATCCCCGTGTTTTCGAGATATTACTAAATTTTGTGGTTGCAAATGCAGAATCGAACTAGACCCGTACATACATTTTTTTCATTTTGGAGGCAGGTCAATCATCGGCGAGCACATAGGTCGCTGCACGGTTAGGGTGGGGGGTGGTAAAATTTAGCGGGTTAATCGGGAATTGGTCCGGTGGAATAGGTCTGGGTTCCTTGTTCGGGAGCCGGCACCAATGGCCCTATGGCTGCTCCTTACAAATTTCCACCAAAGGGTTGTCTCCCAAACTATCACAGTGCGTTCCGAGAGCAGTCCCATGCCCTTTTTTGTTTACCCTGTGTAACGCTACGCCGAGGTCCATCTCCCACTGGAACTAACACATTCATACATCCTTTTACTCAGACTCTCTCCATGCATTCACTCAATCATCAATCTCTTTCATACTAATCAGTAAACCGTCGGGTTGGACTCCTGACCCCTCCCCTTTTTCCTACGCCCCCAAGTGGTGCGTAACACTACATCAGGGCAACAGCTGGAGCATAGTTCTGGTAAATGTCTTCTCTGATTTTAATAGCAGCTTCGTTATGCTCACTTTTCCACACTTTATTTAATCCAAATTCAAATATTAATAACCTCACACATGCTTTTCTGTCTGGGTCCATTCCTGCCGCACACTGCTGCTGGGATCCACGACTTACTGCGGTTTCCGTGGTGCTCCAATCGCCAATCCACGCCACCTCAGCACCCTGACTCCTCCTACGGCATTTATCTGAGGCGCATGGCCATTCCGGCCCGCACACATCGCCACCTCAGCACCCCGACTCCTCCTACGGCATTTACCTGAGGCGGATGGCCATTCTGGCTCTCCTGCTTTCCCAGAGCCTGGTGTTACCGGACTCTTTCGAGTGCCCACCAGTATTTCGCGACTTACTGCGCGCGGTCCAGCTCACTTCTTGGCATCGCGGAATGGACCCTCTTGCAAAACAATTCTCATCATCATCTAGCTCCCATTATCCTGGAAACACAACTTTCTCCTTCCGAACTAAACATATTCCCACCGAAACCGCTCTATACATCTGAGAACTTCGCTATCTCTTGTTAAAATTATCTCCTCTTAGTTGAATTCCCATTCATCTCCACCCCTTTTTACCCCATCACCCGTCAGTGCAGCAGACCGTGTCGGCAGGCATATTACGCACAGGGGCGCGGCTAAGTATTGTCTAGGCCTCCTCACGATCTTGTTTCCCTACTGTCAGTTTCCACCATGCTGCTATAGTCATACCTCCCTGGTTCGTTGTATCCTATTTGCCCCGGCTCCACGTGCATGGTTGTCGCTGGGCACGTTTGTATCTGCACTGCTGCACGTTTGTATGTGGTGTACGTACAGTCTGCATGCATGACTCCAAATATGTGTATGTATGCCTGTATGTATGTATGCCTGTATGTATGTATGTATGTATGTATGTATGTATGTATGTATGTATGTATGTATGTATGTATGTATGTATGTATGTATGTATGTATGTATGTATGTATGTATGTATGTATGTATGTATGTATGTATGTATGTATGTATGTATGTATGTATGTATGTATGTATGTATGTATGTATGTATGTATGTATGTATGTATGTATGTATGTATGTATGTATGTATGTATGTATGTATGTATGTATGTATGTATGTATGTATGTATGTATGTATGTATGTATGTATGTATGTATGTATGTATGTATGTATGTATGTATGTATGTATGTATGTATGTATGTATGTATGTATGTATGTATGTATGTATGTATGTATGTATGTATGTATGTATGTATGTATGTATGTATGTATGTATGTATGTATGTATGTATGTATGTATGTATGTATGTATGTATGTATGTATGTATGTATGTATGTATGTATGTATGTATGTATGTATGTATGTATGTATGTATGTATGTATGTATGTATGTATGTATGTATGTATGTATGTATGTATGTATGTATGTATGTATGTATGTATGTATGTATGTATGTATGTATGTATGTATGTATGTATGTATGTATGTATGTATGTATGTATGTATGTATGTATGTATGTATGTATGTATGTATGTATGTATGTATGTATGTATGTATGTATGTATGTATGTATGTATGTATGTATGTATGTATGTATGTATGTATGTATGTATGTATGTATGTATGTATGTATGTATGTATGTATGTATGTATGTATGTATGTATGTATGTATGTATGTATGTATGTATGTATGTATGTATGTATGTATGTATGTATGTATGTATGTATGTATGTATGTATGTATGTATGTATGTATGTATGTATGTATGTATGTATGTATGTATGTATGTATGTATGTATGTATGTATGTATGTATGTATGTATGTATGTATGTATGTATGTATGTATGTATGTATGTATGTATGTATGTATGTATGTATGTATGTATGTATGTATGTA
>JAXIVJ010004743.1:0-22500 GCA_036785665.1 Chirona hameri | reverse complement strand
GAATGGAAGAAAAGGGGTCATATTATTGCAAGGAAACTAAGAGGCATGGGCGTACAATGACATAACATACTGCAGTTTTCGGATGAAGCACGCACCACAGGCTACTCTACGTATGATTATAAGATACTAGGCGAGTCCAGGTAGGGTAAAAAGGGGGATAAGCAATGTTAATTGAAGTTGTAAGTGAAATAGTCACTGTTGACTAGTTAGTATCATAATAGCGGATAATATACTTATCAAAAGGTCTTGCGCTGCCCCAGTTTGGATCCTGGATACGCCTATGATGAAGTACAACATGCAAAAAGGAACTATCTATGATCAGTAACATATTTATAGTGCTGGGTAGCAACTTGTCTGCGGTTAATACTTTTTCCCAATTTTACCCCCTTTTTCACTAACCTGGTACCGCCTATGGCAAAAAAATGATTTATAACTGTTTTTTCTAATGTCTCAATCACATACTATTTCATTTATCAAAAAAGCAACATTAAAAAATGGTTTTATTACGCATTTACTTCACCCCCATATTGAGTGACCTGCACAGGCCTATGATTTTTGAATTTGCAAACGTTACCGTCATATATCAATTTCCAATTCAATCTCTATCGATTCCTATTAGTTGTGTTAAAATCGGTCGATAAACATGAAAGCTATGTTGGATCAAAAATATCACTAAAATTTGTAGTTTTTGCCCCCCTGTTGCCCCCCTATCCCAAATTTATATTTTTGTATTACTTATAAATGTAGATCGTGTTGAGGGGAACCAAACACCGTTTCATTTTTGAAAATCGGACGGGTAGATCTCGATCTCCGGGGGGCGGAATCCGCCCCCCCCCCCCTGTTACAAATAGGGGTAGCCAGGAGCCTGTTACAAATAGGGTTAACATGGGGAAAAAGGGCAACAAATATTAGCAACGTCCGCAGCTTGGTCGTGTTCACGCATCTGCTCATGAGCCAGGTGTTGCTGCCAACAACTTTTTGGCCAATCAGCGTCTGCAGTTCTCGACGCTCATTGGTTGACGGCTGATGACGAGGACGTGGGTTAGAATAGCCGAACATCATTTGCTTACGTAACGTTAATTGCATGGCGCCGTGCGGAGGGCATGGGTGTCTAGGAGCTTTTCGAGGATTTTTTCTAGTTTGAGAAAACGTTGGGAGTTATACAAATGTATATGTGAAAGGTCAATTAATTCTGATTCGATGTAACGCGACGTATTTACTATTTAGAGACCGCACGGGGCGGGAGAGCTCCTGCCGCGTACAGCGCCCTGGCGCGTGCGTTGCCAGGAAACTAGAGCTGCAGAATTCTGGTCCCAGCGTCTCAGCGCTGGGACCAGACCTGGTCACGGCCGTGACTGAAGCTGTGACTGGCAAGGCTAGCGCCATAGGGTTAGCATTGCAGCGTCGTGACTAAAGCTGTGACTTGCCAGCTCATGCCGTGGCCGTGACTGGGCTGTTACCGAAGATCTCTGATTTTCTGCACTGGTCTCTACAGGCAACAACACATTGCGTCGCGCCGCTGCGCCCACTAACGGATCCAAGGGGGGGGGGGGGGGGGGGGTATGGCGGCCATGCCCCTCCCCCTAGACAAACCTGAAATCGGTGCAAAATTGACACATTTCCTGATATAGACGAAGTCGAAAATCCAAGCAACTTTTACTAAGGAAAGTTTGTTTTAAATCAGCTATCAATGCATAACAAGCGAAATCCGATGAGATTTCAGAATTGTGTGAAACTTTTTGGGATCCTCTCCCCCCAAAAAACGTGCCCCCCCCCAACCACCGTTCTGGATCCGCCAATGGCGGCGCCTGGTGGGCCGGCGTCGGCTGGAGACGCGGTGAGCGGGCGGGATGGTGTGGTGCGGAGACGCGGGGCGGAAAGTGCAATTTTAAACGGTTATTTTGAATTGCTTGAATGCATTAGACAATCGACTTATCTCATCAGATTTTCATGAAACTCGTCAAAAAAGATGAGAATGTCTATTTTTGTGGGTAGGCTTTGGCCTTTGCCAATAATTGCCAGACGCTATCATCGCAAATTGTCAACTGTTATAGCAGCAACTTTGCTTTATTTATCAGGTAACCCTAGTGGTATTTTTCCTTACCCATAATTTGGGTCACCTGATTTAAATTCAGGCTATTTGAGTGTTATCACTGTTTGAGTATTGTATGTGGTGGTTGTCCGGTCTGCCATAGTGAGCCAAAGGACGGTTCACTTTGCCGGCCCAAAATGTAAATAGTTTGAGTCTGATGACAATTTTCTCAACGCATAAGATACATCGTTCAATTTGTGACAGATTGTTATCTTAATTTTAACAATCGGTCGGTAAATGAAGAAATAAGGTGACACACACCGGAGGAACGTGCGCGTTGGTGTTTTACGTACGGGCCCGGGCGGAATCGCCGGTCAGTGGAATTTTCCGGCCCATAACTTTAAAAAAAATTGGGTCGCATTGCAATTTTCCCGTCATCCAATACATCGCTTAATTTGTGGTAGATAGACATCTTAATTGTAACAATCGGCCGGTAAACGAAGGAACCAAGCGGGGAAAAACGGGGGGGAGGGGGAGTACGCGGCCGGCCGGAATCACCGGGCAGCAAACTGTTCTGGCCCATAACTTAAAACGTTTGGGTCGGATTACAATTTTCGCAACCGCACCCAATACAACGCTTTATTTGTGGTAGATAGACATCTTAAGTTTAAAAATCGGCTCACAAATGAAGGAACCGAGCGATAAAAAAGCGGTAGGGGTCTACGCGTTAACTCTACCTAGGCGACCGGCTGGCCGGCCGCGTGACCCACCTCCGCGTCACAGCAGCTGCGGGGTCGTTGCAACTAAATTACGAGTTGTCGACACTTTTTTGGCCGGAGCGGTGTACCTGGTTTACATAGCCTTGGTCACGCGTAAACAAACGCATTGTTTGCGCGAACAAGACAAACATGGCGCGAATAAACGCGAGATCGGCGGCGTGTTTTTGTTTGGGTCTATAATGTAAGGCCGTATAAGTAAGCGTATGGTGAGCTGTATTGGTAGTTTGCACAAATTTGAGAAGAGAGGTTAGTTGTGCTGTTTTTTTGTTGTATTATGTTTGAAATTGTGTTTTTCTTGCAGTTTGTTTAAAGGGAAATAATTACCTTTGTCCACACAAATAGAGTTAGCACTTTAATTTTGAAGACATAAAGACAAAGACATAAAAGAAAAGTGCAACAAAGAGCCTCTTGGGCAAATCCGAGGTTGCACCCCACCCCACCCCCCCCCCCCCCCCTCCACCAGTCTCGCCCCCTTCAAATCACCTTACTCTCCTGCATAAAAGAAGGCTAATCCCACAAGTATTTATGAACTAATCCCTTCTCTGTAAAGTATTTATCTAATCTAATTTTGAAGGAAGCAAGTGTCACTGCATCAGCGACATCCCCTGGTAGCATATTCCAATGTCCTACAACCCTTCTACTGAAAAATGACTTTCGTAGCCTAGTCCTACTTTGTTTCATAATGAGTTTATGCTGATGACCTCTACCTCGATTTTCCCTATTGAACTCAAACATACCCTTTAAATATCCAGAATGCTGACTATTTACAAATTTGAAGACTTCAATTAGATCTCCTCTTAGCCTTCTATATCTAAGTGAAAACATACCCAATTTCTTTAATCTATCTTCATAAGGTAAACTACCAAGACATTTAACCATTTTTGTTGCCCTTTTTTGAACTCTTTCTAACAACCAGCAATCTTTCTCATATGTTGGAGACCAGGCTTGTACACAATACTCCAAATGTGGTCTAACGTATGCACAATACAGTTTTGTTATTACCTTTTCACTCTTGTAGGAAACATTTCTGTTAATGGCCCCTAGCATTCTAAGTGCCTTTTTCCTAGCTTCTACAACCTGGTCTGACGCTGATAGTCTATTGTTTACCACAACACCTAAATCTCTTTCCTTTTCAATCTGCTCCATTTTCTGCCCACCCATTTCATACCTATGTTTACTGCTAACCCGTCCAGCGAGCATAATCTTACATTTACTCAAATTGAATTTCATCTGCCATGCTTCAGACCACTCAACTAGCTTGTCCAGATCTGATTGAAAAACATCCTGATCATGTTCTCCTCTAATAATCCTGACAACTTTTAGATCGTCTGCAAATTTCAAGACTTTGCTGTCTATACTGTTCTCAATTGCATTCACAAATATTATAAAAAGCAATGGGCCCAGGACTGAGCCCTGTGGAACCCCACTGAGAACCTCCTTCCATTGTGATTGGCACCCATTCAATATAACCCTTTGCTGGCGTCCTGAAAGCCACGTTTCTATCCAATCCAGAATCTTGCCCCTGATCCCATGAAGTTTAAGTTGCAACCCCGGTCTTGTATGGGGGACTTTGTCAAATGCTTTACTGAAATCAAGAAAAGCTACATCTAGCTGTTTACCCTGATCAAAGCTATCTGTTGCAACATCCAAAAACTCCAGAAGATTAGTTAAACAAGAACGGCCCTTCCTAAAGCCATGCTGTGTATCCTTGATGAGTTCATTTTGCTCCAAGAATTCAACAAGGTCAACTTAAATGTAAATCCATTCACATTAAGCATTTATAACATACATAACATAACAACATAAGTTATTTCAGTTTGAAATCACTAAGTACTTCCCACTGAAGGACATGCAATTAATCAGCACCAAAAAATCCCCTCCAACTTTTTCCCCTCATTGTATCTTTTTGCCCTTAGCCATACAAGAAAAGTGTAACAAAGCCTCTGGGGTCCATCCGAGTTTGCACATACCCCTTTCCCCCCACCAGTCTTGCCATCTCAAATCACCTTACTCTCCCTGTCTAAAAGAAGGCTAATCCCGCAAGTATTTATGAACTAATCCTTTCTCTGTAAAGCATTCTGATCTAATTTTGAAGGAAGCAAGTGGCACTGCAGTAGTGACCAGCGGCGGTGCCACCGGGGGGGGGGGGGGGGGTTGGTCAGGATGGGCAGTTTCCTCCCCTGTCGTCTGGCAGGGGGCAAACATATCTTTTTGCCCCTCCTGTCATTTAAGGAGGCCCCTTCATGCTTGAGAGAGGCCCCATCTCGCTGGCCCCATCACATAGGTCACAGGCCAGCATGCAAAACATAGCAAGTTTCGACAAGATCTTGTTGTGTCAGGGTTGGCACCAACACATCAACATTGGGGCAGCTTTTGAAATTTTGGGTAGCTTTTGCAAATTTGGGAGCAGGTTTGGAAATGTGGGGGCAGCTTTAAAATTTAGGGGCAGAATTGGCAATTTGGAGGCAGCTTTGGGAATTTTCGGGCAGGTTTGACTTCTTGGGGCAGAAGTAACAATTTACTGATTCACACTAGATAAAACGTGATCATGATTACGACTGACAGCAACCCCACCCCGTCAACAGCTTTTGGCTGAAAAGTGAATAGGATTTGGGCTGCCCCAAATATCTCGTTGATGTTCCTGCCACGTTTTGCATACTGGGTCACAGGTGCCCCTGGAAGCCAGAGGGGTCCTATGGAGGTCAGAGGGGGGCCTTTGAAGGCCACAGAGGAGGCCATCTGGAAATCAGAGGGGAGGTCAGGTGTCCCCTGGGGGTCAGAGGGGGTCCTTTGGAGGTCAGAAAAGGCCACCAAAGGCTAGATGGGGCCCTCAGGAAGAGGCCCTCGGGAAGAGGCCCTCAGGAGATCAAAGGCCAGGGGTCCACTGCAAGGGCATAGGCAAGGGGGGGGGGGGGCAATGGGGCCATGCCCCCCCCCCCCTGGAGGCCAGGCGGACCCCTCTGGCGACCGAGCGAGAGCCCCCTGGGGCCGAAGGCCGTAGTGTTTTGGATGGTGTCAGGCGCCCGCAAATCGCCTTACGTCGCATAAAAGAACGCTCACGAACCTAAACAAATCATAACACGAATAAATAACAGCACTTGCATGTCTGTTATAGGCATGTATATGTAAATACGTACAAAAGGGCCCAGACAGTGTGGTGAGGGCCCTCTACCAGCTTTTAAAGTACACTTTAATAGTACACCTTGGGAAAAGTACGTGGAATGATTACGTGAGAACGTGAGACGTGAGACGTACGTGTTAAAAGAGTGTCCTGATTACGGTTCTGGCGTTCGTTTTTGCGAAAAAGGTACCAATTTGTCATAATTGGACAAATATTGATATTAAAGGGAGTGTGCCTACTGTTTTGGAATGTCAAAATATTTTTCATACAGTAAGTAGCTATTGGTTTCATTGTTGTATATGATGCAATTCACATCTGGAGCCCCTTTAGTTGAATTTTCACTTATATTGTTGTTTTTTTGCTTATTCTTTGTTTCGATATCTATAAAACGATCGTCACTATGGTGATGTTATGTAAAACGGCGCACATAAGACAATACAATTACGGTCACATCATGCAAGATAGAAAGACAAGTTTTGCAAAGCACGTTCTTGCCACTGTGAACTTTATTATGTGCAAGTTTCGTAGCTCTAAATTGATATCTTCTTTTTTTAAATGGCCATCGACCATCATCGAAAAACATCATGGCCATCCAGTTTCTGTTCGGCTGCTACTGTCAGCGTGCACGAGCTGTTTTGTTGAATTGCTATTGGCCGGCGCTAACAATATGCTAGCAGTTTAATCGATAGTTGCACTGCTTCTAGTAGCGGAAGCCCTCTGGAGTCTACCCGATAACTTTTTGCTCCCAGCAAGTTCCTGGAGTCTTTGGAATATCTCAGCAACTAGGGCGAATCTGGAGAAATGAAGTCATGGGTCAATTCAGAAAATTATGTTCTATAGACCAGTGTCAATAACCCCAAATAAGCGATGTGAGTAGGCACACTCCCTTTAACCCGCGCACTGCAGGGGGGGGGGGGGGGGATTTCCGCCCGCCCCCCCCCCCCCTTCCTCAGGTTTTTCAAAGATAGCGAAAAAACGGCGGCGCGCAGCGCCGCCGGGTTTTGATACACCTGTTAGGACATCAATTGCGCACACTTTGAAAAAAAGAATATGCTCGGGTCATCTCAGGTCAGGTCACCAGACCAGGTCAAGTGACCCCACCACAATTTTTTTTGCAGTTGTGCCAAAGTCAGAGTTTTTCACCGATCAGGTTGAAACTTACAGGATGTCATGAGGGCATCAGTACTTACAATTCGTATCTCTCGGAATTTTGATATCGGTGACCTAAGGTCCGGTCAATTTCGTAACCTCCCATAATAAGTCAATGGGGAAATATACAAATGCTTCCTATTTCAAGGATATGCATGGTACTAGTCCCATTACTTCTGGATCATGTTATTATAGGATATTCTTGATGATCCAAGTGTAAGTTTTGTTCAGTGACCCCTATTGGGTCATTTGAGGTCATGCGAGGTCACCATCACTTTTTGTCAATAACTCTCGACATAATGAAGATAGAGAAGTAAAACAGACATCAATGTGTTTGTCTCGTCGAGACACGTCTTCCCATATGCAACATGCCCTACTTGGGTCACCACTTGACCTTGACCTTAGGTCAAATTGTTAAGTTGACTTAACAAGGTCACCATATATATCATTCAAAGCGCCTTGACAAGATAAACACAATGGCGTAAACAGATTTCCGTTATCTTTTTTAGGTAAAAAGTTAATAGCAAAAAACTTTAACAACAAAAAAAGATTTTTTTCCTTTTTGACCTCTGGAGCCTCAAATATTGACCTGAGATCAAATCTAAGGACACCTCAGAGATTACAAATTTCACTGGCTGGCGTTTGCTCTTTTCCGTTTGTTTCTAACTATCATGGTTTCTGAGATATATGGGAATTTCTGGAGCGATGTCCTAAAACAGGAAAAAAAAACTGGAAAATTTGACCTTTGATAACCTCTAGTGACCTCAATTTTGACCTGACTTAAAAAAACACTAAAATACTTTCATAGAACATGTATGAAGCTATCAAATGCCTTTTTCTGCTTCTCGCTACGTTGCGTAGTTTTCGAGATCTCAGGGGGAGGGGGGGGGGGGGGGAAATCAACCCCCCTGCAGTTCGTGTTCGGCGCAAAGCCCCTGCAGTGCGCGGGTTAATACATATGACGTCACAATAATCTTGCGTCTCCAAAACGAGTTGTGACGTCATACCGGCAAACGCCTATCCTTGAATCAGAATATGTAAGCGACACTAACAACCTCATTCACTGGGTCGCGACTCGCGACTCGCGACTCGCGAGTATATTGGTCGCGATTGAAAATGTGTGAATGTTTACACTATGGCTTTGTATGAGTAGAGTTGGAGTGGCGTTGCATAAACACATACCCATAATGTTCATGTGCTATAAATAAATGTGATATACCTACCCACAAATGTTTGTATATGTGTTCATCAGTATGTGGTAGATGTAAATTAATATTGGAGCTACCGGTACTAGCCACCCATTAAAAGGTGTGCCTTTTCAGGACAAGTGTGGACATTATTTTCAATTGGAAATCCAATGAAAATTGACAAAGTTAGAGCCAATAATATTTCGAGCTAAGCGGCACTTCAATGTAAACAATAAACAAACTTTATAGAAATTGAATCAATATATTTCATGAACACCGACCAGCCACCAATCAACAAATGAGTCTTATCACTAAGCATCTATTGGTAATTTTCAATTGAAAATCGGTTCACAATTGACAGAGGTAATTACTTAAAACTGTAACCACAGGCAGAATGTATCCCAAATGTATCGCAGTTACAGGTGCATGTGCTTCTATTGCGGAGAATATTGCAGCTACCGGTACGAACCACCCTTCAAAAAGTGTGCCTTTCCAAGACGAGTGTCGGTATTATTTTCAATTGCAAATACAATGAAAATTGCTAAAGTTATGGCGAATAATATTTCTAGCTCATGAACACATGATGCGTTTCGGTGGCGGCCGGTCCAAATAGCGAAAACGTTGTTCTATTACTCCGGCGAAAACTAAGTGCGGTAGGAATACTAATGACGTATGTGAAACGTTGCAAGATTGGTCCCTTTAAAATATGAGCAAATATACCCAACGGTTTTTGCGTTGAAACTCAACAACTAGGTCGCTTTGGAAGGACAAATCTCAGATTTGGAGATTTCTCAGTACTCCCGACAATCTGGCTATTTCAGTTAAAAACTAATGTTAAAGGTGTACTATTCCCTTTAAAGGGAGTGTGCCTACTCACATCGCTTAGTTGGGGTTATTGACACTGGTCTATAGAACACAATTTTCTGAATTGAACCACTACATCATTTCTCCAGATTCACCCTAGTTGCTGAGATATTCAAAGACTCCAGGAATTTGCTTGGGAGCAAAAAGTTATCGGGTAGACTCCAGATGGCTTCCCACTACTAAAAGCATTGCAACTATCGATTACACTGCTAGCATATCGTTATCACCGGCCAATAGCAATTCTGACAAACAGCTCGTGTGCGCTGATAGCAGCTGCCGAACAACAGAGCCTGGGCGGCCATCATGCTTGCATGCATCATCCTTGTCTTAGGTGCGTCGTTCACGTATCAATTTGTTACCTCTGTTTACCTTGACCGTAGTGGGAATAGTTTTTTCGATATCGAAACGAAACATTATCGCAAACAATATAAGTGAAAATTCAACTAAAGGGGCTCCAGATGTGAATTTCATCGTATCCAACCATCACAACAATAGCTACTTATCGTAGGAAAAATAATTTTGACAGTTCAAAACAGTAGGCACACTCCCTTTAAAGGGCCCTGCCGATCTGCAGATGGCCCCCTGCCGGCATTTAGAGAGCCCTTGTCGGTTGTAGAGGGCCCTCTACGGGCATTTATAGGCCCTGCCGATCTGTAGAAGGTCCCTGCCGATCTGTAGAGGGTACCTGCCGATCTGTAGAGGGTACCTGCCGATATGGAGAAGGCCCTCTGTCGACCTTTAGAGGGCCCTGCCGCTTTGTAGATCGGCCTGCCAATCTGCAGAGGGCCTCTGCCAGCATTTATAGTGCCCTGCCGACCTGTAGAGGGCCCTGGCGGCCTTTAGATGGCCCTTTCGGCGTTTGAGGGCCCTTTCGGCGTTTGAGGGCCCTTCCGGCTTCTAGAGGGCCCTGCCGGCCTTTAGAGGGCCCTGTCGGCCTTTAGAGGGCCCTGCCGATCTATAGATCGCCCTGCCATTCTGAATAGGGCCTCTGCCGGCATTTAGAGGGCCCTGCCGACCAGTAGAGGACCCTCTTCCAGCTTTTAGGGGCCTTGCCGATCTGCAGAGTGTCCCAGCCAATCTATAGAGGGCTCTCTACCGGCCTTTAGTGGCCCTGCCGGCTTTTAGTGGCCCTGCCGGCTTTTAGATGGCCCTGGCGGCCTTTAAATGGCCCTGGCGGCCTTTACAGGGCCCGTCCGGCCTTTAGAGGGCCCTTCCAGCCTTTAGAGAGCCCTGTCGATCTGTAGATCGCCCTGCCAATCTGCAGAGGGATTGTCGGCATTTAGAGGGCCCTGCCGACCTGTAGAGGGCCATGCCGACCTGTAGAGGGCCCTCTTCCAGCCTTTAGGGGCCATGTCGATCTGCAGTGTCCCAGCCAATCTGTAGAGGGCCCTGCCGATCTTTAGGGGGCCCTCTGTCGGCCTTTAGATAACCATCTAAATAAATATATAATTTATATGGTTATCTAAAGTATAATAGTTAATATATTTAATAATAACCATCTGCAGATCGGCCCTGCCGATCTGCAGATGGTTATCTGTCGGCCTTTAGAGGCCCCTGCCGATCTTTAGAGGGCCTTTGCTGTCCTTAAGAGGGTCCTGTGGTGGTAGAGGTGGTCTTCCGGTCGAGAGCAGCGAGTCTTTGAGAGCGAGTAAGGCTCTCAAAGACCAGTCAAAGTTCGCATTGTTTTTCAGTGTATGCTAGTAACGTCTGAGAGGAGTACAAGGCTTTGACAATATACGAGTATTAACCCGACATTGGCTGGGGTCTCAGCCGAACGCCATTGGCTGGGGTAGCGTTTATCGCCCCTCCCCCTGGTTATCTTCCGAACTAATAACCGCAGCGTCGACCTGCAGAGGTGGCCAAAGATCTCGTCTGGACACACATCCGGACAAACACGTTGTCCCGTACTTTCCTGAGCGACCCCCCAGTGGAAATCTTCATCCTTCTACGATTTTGAATTAGAAGCGCCTTGACGAGACAAACACGATGGCGTAAAAAATAGTGCCTTATCTTCATTAGGTAAACAATTATTTGCGTACAAGTTTTTTACATTTGATGACCTCTGGAGCCTAAAATATTGACTTGAGCTCAAATTTGAGGACACAGATGGCGATTTAATATTTCAAGAGCTTTCGATTGCTTTTTTGCGTTTGTTCCTAGGTTTCATAGTTCCCGAGATATTTTGGGGTTTATAGAGCGAAGTCCTAAAACTGGAAAATCTGACCTTTGATGACCTCTGGTGACCTTAAAGGGATACTCCCAAGTCCCACCTTCCCATAAGTTGTCAAATGTACGCCGTTTGTGGTGTAAAATATGAAATCATTGCTGCCGAACACGATTATGACATTTGTTTCTTGCAAACAGTGCTTAATTTCATAAAAAGTTAAGTTGTAATATTTGGGTTGATGACGTCATATTGAGCTCTAGAGAGCTATACAGAAATCCTTTACGCTGCCAAAGTATGGCACAATTATTTCGAGACAATTCTGGCGCTTTGAATGCAAAACAAACCAGTTACCAAACCATTTGAAACACACATATCTCCAAGGTTTACCTTAAAACAAGTCGACTATCATCACCATTGGGTAAAGAGAGACAACGTCATCAGCTTTAAACCCCTATTCAAATACACATGGGGTTTATTTGTTACAATTGTCAAGACCAAGCTCGAATTTCTTTTAGAATAGACCTATGTGGTTGTTTTAACTGCTACCCTACTTAATTTCAAAGCAAATCCAACAACATGGCTATCTCAACTCAAAACTAATGTTAAGGTGGGAATGTCCCTTTAATATTGACCTGATCTAAAAAAGACACATACCTTCCATGAGCTTGTCTCGAGCTATCTAACCTAACGCCGTTTTCCGCTTGTCGCTACGTTGCGTGGTTTTCGAGATCTTAGGGGGTGGGCTGAATCCCCCCCCCCCCTACCACCAGGTCGTGTAATTATCAGAGGCCCTCCAGGGTGCGTGTTAAGATATGACACTATCGTGTTGTAGAAACCCCTCGTATCACAATGTGGTGTATTTTTTTCTTCAAGAAAATGTATAATCAAACTTTATCCAAAGCTTTCTGTAAATCAAGATATAAGGAGCATGCTATTTCGTTATTTTGTAGATTTTGTAACTGCATCGTACAAGTGCACAATCGGCTTGTACGTTCTGTGTTGTTTCCTCAATCCGAATTGAAGAAGATTCAGGATATTATTTTGATTAACCCCCGCCCTGCTGGAGGTGGCAGAATCTGCCCCTCCCTGATTTTCTCAATAACTTGAAGACAATGATAGATATCGACGTCAAACTTTTAGTACCTTATGCTGCATCCATTCTTCGTCTTATCACAACATTTCAATGAAAATGGTGGAGTACTTTGGGAGATAATGACGTTTTAAAGGGACATTGCCACCTTTCTGAAAGTTGTCAAATATACACCGGTTGTACCCGAAAATAGGAAGTAAGTGCTGCTGAAAACGATGGTGATATGTTTTTTCTCGAAAATGACACTTAACTTGATACAAATTAAGTTGTTTAAATTTGGTATGATGACGTCATATTGAGCTCTAGAGAGCTATACAGAAATCCTTTACGCTGCCAAAGTATGGCACATTTTTTCGAGACAATTCTGGCGCTTTGAATACAAAACAAACCAACCATTGAAACGTATGCGTCTTCGTACACCACCGTCAAACTAGGAGCAGATTTATTCGAAATGTAGTTTGATATTTGAGGCATCTCGATTTCGCTGAAAATTGATACACTGACCATATCCGATACGCTGATCACGAATCCAATGTTTTTGATCTGGGATTGTTTCGTACCTTACGAAATACGGACGGTCATACATACATACGAACAGGGACGTAGGAACTATGTTCAAGTTGGGGGGGGGGGGGGGGGGGGGGTCGGGTCCGGAGGCATTCTGAAGTCGATTCTTTCCATGCAACGCCCATAGGCGTAATGGTAAAATCCAAAATGTTGGGGGGGGGGGGGGGGGGGGGGCGGGTGCCCCCCCCGTTCCTACGCCTATGCATACGTAGGTCCGCCGGGTATCTCGATTTCGCTGAAAATTGGTCCACAAACCATATCCGATGCGCTGATCACGAATCCAATGTTTTTGGTCTTGAATTTTCGTATCTTACGAAATACGGACGGTCATACATACGAAGGTCCGCCGTGTATCTCGATTTCGCTGAAAATTTGTGTACAGAGTACAGACCATACAGCATACTTAGGACACTGATCACGAAATCTTCCGTTTGATATTTCGATTTCTATTCTTGATGATTTTATTTCGCAGACAGTGTAATGCTTTCTACATTTATTTTCGTATCGCAGTGCAGGAAACAGTTAACAGTATCATACACGACATTGTGCCCACCCTTGACTAGCCAGATGCAACAACCTGATCAACTATTATCAAACCGAAATGTGCTTCCTTCACGAATAATGCGACAAAATGCATCCTTTGGTTACCAAAACCACACGACAGTGTCCCTATTCAGCCTTTACCGAGCAAAATAAAAAAGGTACCGTACAACACAGCCATCCAGATTATTTAAATGAGAACTATCTGCTTCAGGCAAAAACGCAGGTGAAGGGAAGGGAAATAGGCCGGCCGGAAGCGGGCGGCCACCTTGTTGCGCTCGGTCAGCTGGCCAGCTCTGGGTGCCTCCTCCGAGGGGCGCTTGGCCGCTGAGCTCGGCTCCGACTCGGACTGGGGCAGACGCTTCTTCACTGCCTGTGGGTAGATGGGCGGTCAGCTCATGGGGGGGGGGGGGGGGGGCTCGGGTCATGGCACGACCACACCAACATACAGTACAACAACCAGCGTACAACAACCAGGGTCAGACACAGCAGCAGGTCACAGGGGTCAGACACAGCAGCAGGTCACACAGGTCAGACACAGCAACAGGTCACACGGGTCAGACACAGCGGCATGTCACACTGGTCAGACACAGCAGCAGGTCACTGGGTAAGACGCAGTGGCAGGTCACACAGGGTCAGACACAGTGGTAGGTCACACAGGGTCAGACACAGTGGTAGGTCACACAGGGTCAGACAGTGGCAGGTCACACAGTGTCAGATAGTGGCAGGTCACACAGGGTCAGACACGGTGGTAGGTCACACAGGGTCAGACACAGTGACAGGTCACACAGGGTCAGACACAGTGGCAGGTCACACAGGGTCAGACACAGTGGCAGGTCACACGGGGTAAGACGCAATGGCAAGTCACAGGGTCAGACACAGTGTCAGGTCACACAGGGTCAGACACAGTGGCAGGTCACACAGGGTCAGATACAGTGGCAGGTCACACGGGGTAAGACGCAATGGCAGGTCACACAGGTTCAGACACAGTGGTAGGTCACACAGGGTCAGACAGTGGCAGGTCACACGGGGTCAGACACAGACACAGTGACAGGTCACACGGGATCAGCTGATGCAGCGGCATGTCACATGGGGTAAGACACAGGGTAACACACTTGCTGTCGTGCACCATGTTATGTACAGTATGACGTCACAGCATCACATGGTAACATCAGAAAAACAGAGGCATTGTGCACCAGGGCAGCATTTCCATGTCTTCTGATGAAGCCTTTATTATTATAAATAGGTTAGGTTAGGGTTAGGTTGCATTAATACATCAGACAACTTATTATCGCTGTAGGGTTAGGTTTTGTCTACAAGATGGTCTGGGGGTCTGGGGGCAACAGATCCCAGTAGGAATGCAGCGCAGTGAGCGGATTGTTCAAATGTTGGTCCCTGCAACCGTAATTGATGTAAAGGTTAGGTCAGGTTTGATTATGTTATTATAATTGTTTCCTGACACACCCTGGTTAGGTTTAACGGCTTCTTCAGCAGAAATATGGAAATTTTGCCGTGGTGCACAATGCAGCTGCTTTTATATTACCATATGCTGCCATACTGTAAATTACACGGCGCACTGACAGGTACCCTGCCTTAGTCAAAGATTACCTACCTGTATCATTTTTGGTCAAAGAACCTTACATTTCCATAATTTATAATTTTGCTCACTGAACAATGAACAACATCACTAGCAAACATATTGATAGAACACCGCTGGCAGATACAGTTGCAGTGGAATACCAGTGGGCATAGCCCTGCCAAATGTGAAGAAGAAAAAATGCAGAAAATTGGCATGTTTCAGCATTTTATATACAATATAAGCAACTTTTATTTGGTGAAATGTGTTTTGAAATCCTCCTCAGGGTAACAGAAAAGTACAATTTCCTCCTTTATTTTTTTAATGTGTCAAACCCTTCTTTTCAATCTTAAAATAATGGCATGTGACACATTTTCCCACTCAATGTTGTGCAAAGGTATCCGTCATAGGCGTCTGATTACCCAAATGATTTATCCTAATGCTAAACAAATTACCTTTTGTCTGGCTTATGCTCTTGTGATATTTGTAACGATAATCACAGCATAATTAGTGAATACGTTGATAGGAAAATAGGAATCTGTTGGGCCGTTGGCTGTTGGTAAATTAAATAGCATGACGACTCACCTGCACAGATGGAGTTTCCTATTCACATGGTGTGGCCACTGCCCCACCAACTTTGTGTTATGCCCCACCAACTTTTGTCAGATTTTGAAGGTTTCCTGGCATTAATATGGCAATTTTTCACCTCAATAATGTAAAACATCCGGCCAATATGGCATTTTGCCCCACCAACGTTTTCTGGGAAGCTCCACCCATGCTCACCTGTACACCGTAGTAGAAATATTTGATTCGCCACACACAACATAGGGCATTCGATGCATACCTGATTGCTCTTAAATGGAAATTATTGACTTAAAAGATTAAAACTGGTCAATTGTTGATGGCACGGCGTAACACATCAATCAACAATCAAACATCGCGATTCGCGATTATAGAAAATCAAAGTTTCTTTCTAAACAAGTACACCCGGCCATAACGAGAGCTGACGTCATCGGTACAAAACTCCATATAAGGGTGGGCCTTACTAAGGCCAAATTTTAAAATCACAATTGAATTTCTCTTAGACCAGATAACTGTGTTTGTTTTCAATGTTACCCCCCTAATTTCGCTCTATGGCCACTAACTTAGCTATCTCAACTCAAAACTAGTGTTAAGGTGGGAATGTCCCTTTAATCACGTCATGTCATGCCATTTTTGGTGGAAAAACAGTAAATGTTTGAAAAATCGTAGACTATCGAGGTTTTGAAGTAAATTGCAAATAAACAACGCCGAAAGAAAGGAAATAACATTATATTGAAAATGGCTGTCGCGGATTTGCAATTTTTTAGTTTTTGACTCAATTTGTTGTTTTTGTTTTTCGTTGTCGAAAGTTATTTGTCACAACATACAACATACTGTACTGTTTTAATTATGTGTGCCCCCTTGGCTACGAGATCAGGCCCCTCTGATCCCATCCCCCCCTGGTAGAAATCCTGCCTACGCCCCTGGTCCCCTGTAGGCCAGAAGGGTTCCTATGGAGGTCAGAGGTGCCCCTGAAGTCCAGAAGCGGCCCTCTGGAAGCCAGAGGGGATGTGAGAGGAGCCCTATGGAGGTCAAAGGCCCCTTCTCAAATGGAGTCCCCCTCTCAAATGGAGGCAGTGTCAGAAAAGTGGTTCCACGATCTAAGTTCGCGGATTTTTTTTTTTCGCCAGCGGCGGAATATTTTTTTTAGTGCGTATACCAGTATTTTTTTCGCAATTTTATATGCGTTTCTACACAACCTATTTTCATATATGCCAATATGTGCATATATTATGTGTAAAGTTGACGAATCGTCAGTCGTATTTCCTGTACCTACAGATATGGTCTTGGCGTCAGCCGGGGACCGAGACTCCCGGGTCGTATGTTAAAAAGGTATCTTGTATCGTTGCGTTTTCGTATATGGAAAACTGGACTCACATCTCAGTCTAAAGTACCTCCGCCTTTTGCATAACGTGTTGTTAGTGTCCCATGGCCCCGATGACGATGGTATCGGTAGCGGGGTTGCAACCTGAATACGCAAACACTTTTTTTGGGGAGGTTTAACAAAAAAATGGGTTAAATTTTTTGGCAAAGTACCAGTTTTCCTTCCCTAAATCACGGCAGAAATTTCGGATGTTGGGAATTTGAAGATTCCGCCTTACGATGTTTTTGCCAATTTGTGTCGCATCTCTGTCACGTTCCGGCCATTGTTCGGCAAGTCAAGTCTCAGTCTATTTTGTATGCTCGTTAGTCTTTACACCCGCAGACTAAACAAAATAATTATTTACAGTCAAATTTTTCACGGAACAAAACTTCCGTGTTCAGAAAAATGGAAAACTTCTCTGACACTAAATGGAGGCCCCCTAAATTTCGACTTGCCCCCCCCCCCCCCCATGACAAAAATCCGTGGCGCCGCCCCTGGTAGTGACATCCTCTGGTAGCCTATTCCAATGTCCTACAACCCTTCTACTGAAAAATGACTTGTAGCCTAGTCTACTTTGTTTCATGAGTATGCTGATGACCTCTACCTCGATTTTCTCTATTGAACTCAAACATTTCCTTTAAATATCCAGAATACTGACCATTTACAAATGTGAAGACTTCAATTAGATCTCCTCTTAGCCTTCTATATCTAAGTGAAAACATACCCAATTCTGTAATCTATCTTCATAAGGCAAACTACTAAGACAATTTACCATTTTTGTTGCCCTTTTTAACCCTTTCTAACAACCAGGATCTTTCTCATATGTTGGAGACCAGGCTTGCACACAATACTCCAAATGTGGTCTAACGTATGCGCAATACAGTTTTGTTATTATCTCTTCACAGTTCACTTTTGTAGGAAACATTTCTGTTAATGGCCCCCAACATTATAAGTGCCTTTTTCCTAGCTTCTACGACCTGGTCTAACGCAGATAGTCTACTGTTTACCATGCCACCTACATCTCTTTCCTTTTCAATCTGCTCTAGTTTCTGCCCACCCATTTCATACTAATGTTTGCTGCTAATCGTCCAGCGTGCATAATCTTACATTTACTCAATTGAGTTTCATCTGCCATGCTTCAGATCACTCAACTAACTTGTCCAGATATGATTGAAACACATCCTGATCATGTCTTCCTCTAATAATCCTGACAACTTTTAGATCGTCTGCAAATTTCAAGACTTTGCTGTCTATAGGTACTGTTCTCAATTGTATTCACAAATATTATAAACAGCAATGGTCCCTGGACTGAGCCCTGTGGAACCCCACTGAGAACCTCCTTCCATTGTGATTTGCAACCATTTAATATAACCCTTTGCTGACGTCCTGAAAGCCACGTTTCTATCCAATCGAAAATCTTGCCCCTGATCCCATGCATTTTAAGTTGCAACCCTAGTCTTTTACGGGGGACTTTGTCAAATGCTTTACTGAAATCAAGAAAAGATATGTAAAATAACTGTTTACCGTGATCAAAGCTATCTGTTGCAACATCCAAAAACTCCAGAAGATTAGTTAAACAAGAACGTCCCTTCCTAAAGCCATGCTGCGTATCCTTGATGAGTTCATTTTGCTCCAAGAATTCAGCAATTTTATCTTTGATGATTAATTCAAGCACCTTGCAGACTAGTGAGGCCAGACTAACAGGTCTAAGTTTTCCTCTTTACCTTTATCTGTCTTTTTTACGAATAGGAACAACATTTTCTCTTTTCCAATCAAGTGTTATGCGTAGCCTAGTTTTCCAAGCAAGTGGAATTTTAGTCTCTGCGAGTGATTTATAAAATATTATGGCTAATATTATGGCTAAAATGGCTTATGGCTGACAACTCTTTTCAGATTTCCTTAAAAGTCTAGCATGAATTTCATCAGGTCCTTCTGCCTTGTTTGGCCTTACTTTCTTAAGATATTCCAGGACAAGTTCACTACTTATGCTGCCTAGCTCTCCTACAGTCGCCTCAGTCTCTGGCTGGGGCTGAAGTGCTGCAATACTACTCTGGTCTTCGATATTAATGACAGATTGGAACTGATCTAAGTACTTCAACCATTTCACTGTCCTTGCTAACTAACACATCATTTACCTTAACCCGCGCCGTGCCGGTGCTCGGCGCCACCTTCGCGGGGGGGGGGGGGGGTCGACGCCCCCTCTAACTCGGCTCTTGTTAGTCGTAGACATAACGAAAACATCGCTCGAAAGCTCGTCAAAATACATTTTAAAACTGTTTCAGGCATTTTTTCTCAGGTCAATATTGAGGTCACCAGAGGTCATCAAAGGTAAGATTTTCGAGTTTCAGGACTTCGCTTCCAACACCCCCAAATATCTCGGGAACTATGATAGGTAGGAACAACGAGAAAAACAATCGAAAGCTCTTGAACAATGGAATCCCAATTGGTGTCCTCAGATCTTAGCTCAGGTCAATAGTTTAGGCTCCCGAGCTCATCAAATGTCAAAAAGTTTTTTTAGCAAAACAGTTTTCACAAATATCTTTTTACCTAATAAAGATAGGGCAATAATTTTGACGCGATCGTGTTTGTCTCGTCAAAGCGCTTCGTATCATATGCATGATGACCAGGTTAGATCATTTTATAAATTTGACCTCAGGTCAAGGTCAAGTGATGACCCAATTAGGTCATGTTGCACATTGGGAGACGTGACTCAAACACATTGGTGCCAGTTTCACTTCTCTATCTTTAATTTTGTCGAGATTTATTGGCAAACAAGTGTTGGTGACCTCGAATGACCTCGTCTGACCCTGTAGGGGTCACTGAACAAAAAAATTGTACCTGAAACTTCAAGAATGGCCTATGATAACATGATCCAGAAGGAATTGGGCTGATATCATTTGTATCCTCAGAATAGGAAGCATTTGATTATTTCCCCATTGACTTATAATGGGGAGGTCACGAAATTGACCCGACCTTGGGTCACCGATATAACAAAAATCCGAGATATACGAATTGTAGGTGCCATTGCCCTTATGAAATCCTGTAAGTACGAAATCGATTGGCCAAGAACTGTGGTTGTGGTACGACCGGCAACATTTTTGGAGGTGGAGTCACGTGACCTGGCCTGGTGACCTGACCTGGGATGACCCGATGTAAAAAAAAATCACACTATGTGGGTAATTGATGTCCCAGCAGCTGTGCCAAAAACGGCGGCACGCAGCGCCGCCGTTTTCGCTATCCTCTGAAAACCTTAGTGGGGGGAGGTCGGGTCTAAACGCCCCTCCCGCACGGCGCAGGTTAAAGGGAATAGTGCACCTTGAACATTCGTTTTTAACTGAGATAGCCAGATTGTCGGGAGTACTGATAAATCTCCAAATCTGACATTTGTAACGACCTAGTTGCTGAGTTGCAACGCAAAAACCGTTGGGTTTATTTGGTTTGATTTTAAATGGACAAATCTCGTGACGCTTCGCACATGTCATTAGTGTGATTTCTACCGAATTTCGTTTTCGCTATTTGAACCGACCGCCACCGAAACGTACATGTTTGGCAACATAATTGCAAGGGAGGCTCGTTCCTCGTCTGGCGTAGCCATTGGTTCAAAATCTGTTTCACGAAGCTGATTCGTCTAGATTGCGCTATCGCCGCTGTTATGGTCCAAGGCAAACACGACGAATCTGAAACATCATGTGACTAGGTTTTAAGTAAATAATTTGGTCAATTTTGAACCGATTTCCAATTGAAAATTACAAAAGGATGCTTCGTGAAAAGACGCATTTTTTGACGGGTGGCTGGTCGCTGGTACGGGTGGTTGGTTGGTACCTATCGATTGATTGTTGGCAATGTTTGTTTTTTGGTTGATGCTGCCTTCTCGCTTTGTTGGAAATATTATTGGCCAGAACTTTGCCAGTTTGCATTGATTTTCAATTGCAAATTACCAAAAGATGCTTCGTGAAAAGGCGCATTTTCTGATGGGTGGCTGGTCGCGGTATCTTGAATATGTCGATTGAGTTTTGACAATGTTTGTGTTTAGGTGATGTTTACTTGCGTCGACACCAAGTTAGAAATATTATTGGACATAACTTTGTCAGTTTTCATTGGATTTATATTGAAAATAATGCCAACACGCGTCTTGAAAAGGCGCACCTTTTGTTGGGTGGCTCGTATCGGTAGCCGCAATATTCACTGCAGTTCACTGCATTCACTGCACATCCACCACACACCGATGAACACACAAACACATTTTTGGGTAGGTATATCAGATTTATTTATGCACATGCACATTTATGGGTATGTGTTCACGCAACGCCACTCCATCTCCACTCATACAAGGCCATAGGGCACACATTTTCAATCGCGACCAATATTACTCGCGAGTCGGCGGCAGTCGCGACCAGCGAACGTGGTTGTTAGTGTTGTTCATATTCTGATTCAAGGATAGACTTTTGCCGGTATGACGTCACAACTCGTTTTGGTGACGAAATATTCTTGTGACGCCACGCACACACACGTGTGTGTGTGTGCGTACGACGTATAAACATATCCTATTGACAGGTGTTGGTTGTATTTAGCAGTGCTCCACGCTACACTGTATATACCTACATATGGGAAGGTGCAAAACTGGCTCCAAATTCAATGAAAGATTCTTTGAAATTTTCTTTTAGTTTTAATTTTTACCTTGAAACTACATCTTTGTTCCACAAAACACATGCAAATTTCCGTCGGCAATGCCGTTGATCTAATACAGAATTAAATAGGTCATGTAAAAAGTGGGCGGATTGCCGCCACTTAGCTCCAAGTGTGTGGTGTGTGTGTGTGTGTGTGTGTGTGTGTGTGTGTGTGTGTGTGTGGTGTGTGTGTGTGTGTGCGTGTGCGTGTGCGTGCGCGTGCGCGTGCGCGTGCGCGTGCGCGTGCGCGTGCGCGTGCGCGTGTGCGTGTGCGTGTGCGTGTGTGTGGTGTGTGTGTGTGTGTGGGGGGGGGGGGGAGGGGAGGGGGAGGGGGAGGGGGAGGGGGAGGGGGAGGGGGAGGGGGAGGGGGAGGGGGGGGGGGGGGGTTGCCTTCACTGCCCCCCATGGCTCCCACGTCCCTGCCATTTACTGCCCTTTTTAATCTTTTTGCTTAATATGTTGATTTGTTTTTTTTTCTTCTTACAGGTGTTCTTAACACATAAGACATAGAGAGGAGACATGACAGACAGTGTTAATCAAGCGGCGCAGACACCAGCCGTTCACCAGGTATGTGCCGTGATCGGTGATGGCCTGTGGCTGTGGGTATCGATTTTGTTAAAGGACACTGCCACTTTAATGTATAATTGTATATGTTAAAGGGAGTGTGCCTACTGTTTTGATCTGTCAAAATTATTTTTCCTACGATAAGTAGCTATTGTTGTGATATTTGGATACAACGAATTTACATCTGGAGCCCCTTTAGTTGAATTTTCTCTTATATTGTTTTTACTTATTTTTCGTTCGATATCGAAAAAA
>JAXIVJ010004742.1:70000-80038 GCA_036785665.1 Chirona hameri | reverse complement strand
GCAGCCGCCATAGGCTTAAAGGACAATAGTTTCAACCTTCAACATTAGTTTTAAACTGAGATAGCAGTTTTGAAGGCCCGTGTTGGGAAACCCTACCTATCTGTAAGTTTGCTTGACTGAAAAAGACTACGCCGAATATATTGAGTTTTTGGCGAAGGAATTGCGGTGCTGGCGAAAGAATGTTGTACTGGTATCCTAGCCGGGCAGAGGGCATACCATCAGCCAATCAGCTTGCAGCTGGTGCTAGCAGGCGAATCGCCGGCCGCCGGTTGGCACATCTCCAATGCGAGTCTATCTTTAACACGACCTACTTTCAAATCATGATTGGCTGAACCATTTTTTACATTCGCGTGACGTCTGGACTCTGACTCAGGATAGTATGCATATAGTTCTTTGAATAACAATAAAATAGCGGCCTTCTGTCCTGAATCGGCGCGATATAAGCCAATTTTTGACCCCATATAAAAAGAAATTGTATTAAAAATATATTAAATCGTGTTCGGTAAACAAATTCCAAGGTGAACTATTTCTCTTAATTAGCGATAATGCAATTGCAAAAAAAGATCACGTATGTAAATTGCCCAAAAACTAACCTAGATATCCGTGGTTCTTTCTATTAGCGTGACGTCATCCTATTAGAAAACTTTTGGCGCACCGACATTTGTGGCGCGGCTTATATTGGCCTTTTAACATTAGGCGATGGTATCTTTGCCCTTCGCTGTTAAATAGGAGTAACCTTAGGAGCATAATATTATGTGTATAAGTTAAGACCTTGCATCGGCCTTCTTTCAGAGCATTTTGTTTGTAAATCTGCTCAGTAGAATTATCGATTATTGTCCTTTCACAAATTGCGAGTTATATATTGATTTGAATAAGGGCAAGGGATTCTCTGTCCAGATGACGTCCACCACTCCTGGATCGTATTCGGTCAAATCGACGGATGACTACCTTCGTATAGTGCCTTGCCTTTCCCGCTGAGTTTGTAAGTTGGGATTCCTTGGGGCCGCGGCTGAACCTCGTTTTCCGTCTAGTAGTGACCGAAGACCTGCAAGGCTTCAAGTCTCGGTATTTTTCAGGGGAAGGGTTAGGTGCTGTCATGTCTGAAGCCGTGTTCGCTGAACAGGCTCGAACTATGACTTATGAATATGATTTGGTTTACGTACCACATAGTCGAATTAAATTGGGGTCACGGGTAATCGAGGCCTCGGTTCCTTGTTTTTCTGCAGCTTGCCTATTTAGGTAGGTGATTATCTTGTTGGGTAAGTTATAGGTAATCAGTTGCAGTAATTCAACCTCCCCAGTGAATGATGTGAGGGGTTATTCCGCTTTTGCACCACCTCTTATATAGGTAAATTGAATATTGTATACTAATGCTACAATGTCTGATTTCATCAGAACTGCACTCAAAACAAGGACATTATCAGTACTTACCTAACATATAATAGTTTTATCACCCATCAATAGCCTCAGCCGACACACCGCAACGGAACACCGCCATTACATTGTAAACAACGTGGGTGCAGAAATGTGTCAGGGATACTGCTTATCGTATGAAGGCTCATTGCAATGTATCTGGACTCCTGGTCGACCACTAAATCACCTTGTTCTTCCTGGTGGAGCGCTCAGGACTTGTATTGAGACCGAAGGTCTGCCAGTTGCCATCAGCGTCAGCTACCAACGATGTGACCTTACTGGTTACATATATCTGGGCGCATTTCACACCCAAAAAAAATAACCACGATTGTTTACATTTCAGAGTTAATGTCGGATTAAGAGAGCATCTATTATTGACAGACAGAAGAGTGTACCAGTAATACCAAAGCTATAGACATCACCAAAAAACATGCAATATTCAAACCTAACCTAACCTTTACAGCAATTACAGTTGCAGGGACCCATTTTTATGACACTCTGCTCACATTTGCTTGCTGCGCTGCAGACCTGGACCAGTCCCCCCCCCCCCCAGACCATATTGGAACATAGGTTTTGTCTATGGAATGGTCTGGGGTGACATCCCCCCCCCCCTCCCCCATGTAGGGACACAATGCTGCAAGCAGAGTATTATAAAGTGAGTCCCTGTGACCTGTAATTGCTGTAAAGGATTAGGTCAGGTTTTATTATGATATTTCTGGTGACATCATAGCTTTGCCCACTTTGTATTACTAGTCCCACTTTTTGTCCTGCTGTACTACTACTTTCTTTTTCTATTCAGTGACCTCAAGACTACAATAAACTGGGGAGGTAACGCTACTGAAGTTTCACCCAACATTTTCTTTTTTCACATGATCTAATTTGTAAAGGGGAAAAAATCAATTTAGGCAGCATTCTTTAGAACATTTTCATATCAGAATCCATGATAAATAACAACCCACAGGAACTGTTCTTATAAGGAAATTCCCCTCTGGGACTAGATGGAATATTCCCTTTCTTTCCTGCCAGAATGAGAGGAAGAAAATGAAAAGCATCCAAAGCCAATACGGTGCTGCTGTCACCATAGGGGGTTGTTCCAGCACTCAACCAGAAGGGGTTTTCATCCCCCACCTGTTAGGCTCATTAGAACAGAAGCACGGGAATAGACAGTGGGATATTTCCCAATTTAAACAGCATGGGCAGATGTGGTCACTAATGTGCGACAGTGTTCCAGAACTGTATGTCACATAACGTTAACTTTCCTCACCAAACCTCCCCAAAACTGCTCCCCCCGTCAAGGTTGTGGAAAGTTTTAACACACAGGTTGAGGTGGGTGGTGGGATCAGAGACATCCGATTTTAGTTGAGGTTGCAGAAAAGACCAGTTGAGAAAAATGAAGCATCAACCTAATCCAGTGTAGGGTGCTGGAACAACCCCATAGAGAAAACTTGCTGGTGACTACATTTGAGACAGACATGTCTATGCACTGTGTATTCCTAAAGAATGCTCCAAAACAAGGTGAAGAGGCATCAGTATTCTGCATTGGAGCATGACATCATATTCTGATTATAGAAATATCCTGAAGAATGCTGCCTTAGACTGGTCTGGAATTGATTTCTAAGGACAGTAATTAAATATTCTACTTTATGGTTTGTTCTTGTACTATGACGCAAACCATTATTTTACATATATTCGCTGCCAAGTGTCGGGATTTGCCAGCTCTGTAGCAGAACAAAACTATTGCAGGAATAAACTGTTGGAACAATTGGCCTAATTATTAGATTCAATATTTTTTAATAGATTTAATTATGAAAATGACTTTACAATATTTTTTTATTTTTTGAATGAAATATTCAGAGGAATTTCTAGAAAATGAAAAAAAATCTCATTTGTTTGTGAAGAGGATAGTGAGTCTTTCGAGCTGTGCTATTTCTGTAGATACCTTTATCACAACATGACCATATTCGTACCCAGGGGGGGGGGCAACAAGGGCAATTTACCCCTCCTGAGGTATGAATGTGCCCCTTGGCCGTATTGTGCCCCTTTGACAATAGGACCTGAAGGGCCTATTTCGAAAAATGATTTTTTCCCCGATTTTTAAAGAAAAAAACTGTTGAAAATATGACCCTTTAAAAATATAGTGGCCCAAATCTGGTGAGTTTTTGTTTGGTGGGGCAACCTTATGCCCCCCTGATAACAAATTGACACCTGTAGTGAATCCTGGGAGGGCTGAACTGTAACTGCCTCAACACCATCGAGGTGCTCTGTCAGCGGTAACAGACTGCAGGTGTGCTGTGGTCTGTAAAAGACATTACTCACTACTGACATACAGACATTACTACCACTATACTACATACGAACATTACTCCACTACCACATACAGACATTACTCCACTTTCACATACTACCATTCAAATGTTGATGTACACACTGCTGCAGTTATACCTGAAACCTGGAATGGGTTAGGTTATAGCCAAGTTAGGTTAGGATTAACGCCAAGTTAGTTTTGAGTTTGCTATGAGAACTCCAGAGTATGCATGTATATAATGTCTGCCTGTCTGACCCCCTTTTTGCCTGAAATAGCACTTAGCATGGATATTTAAAGCAACAGGATTTTAAGGCTGGCTTTTACTTGTACATAACTATTTACGATTGCCAGGAATTGGCGTTGCAGTCTGTGACAAGAGCTGATGAGGTCTGTGTGTGGGAAGATGTGTTATATTGTGATCACTGTGGTAAGAAGTCGTCTTTCAGTGCGTAAGGTAGTGTTTGTAACATCTTCTTTCTGCGTAGTGTATGTTTGTAACAGTCTTCGACTCCTAAACCAACGAATGTAAACGACCATCCTGCTATTTTCAGACACTATATATTTTCACATAGAAGATTCCAGGTCGTCTGCAGGTTTTAGTGGCGAAAGTTCACGCCCCCCCCCCTAATGCCTGAGGATAGTCCTTCCCGACCCGTTGGCTCTATCTGCTTTTGATGCGGCCTCTGCCACCGGCTACTATGTCATCTAATCTACCAGGGACAAATAGCGAGCGCTCGACGTGGTTCGAGCCCAGTTCCAACCAACTGAGATAAAAAGCAACAGCCTGTATTGTCCTCTATATTCAGCTCAAGCATGCGGCAGCAGCCTGTAGTTTGACGCCCTTCCTGCCGCCTTAGAAGCGCTCTCGCTCGGCAGCAGCCGCAGCCAATGGATGGCAGCCGGGCGCGTCATGTCCTCCACTGCATTCCTCATGTGCCCTGGCGATCTTCACGTTCGAGGCCTCGTGCGGCGCGCTGCGAGCTCTCCGACTTTGAGTACTCGGAGGTGACCCGTGGGTGGAGTACGGGTACCTAACGCACGGGTGATCCTGAACCTGTCGCGAACTGCTCACCTTCCGTCGCCCTGCCCAGGTGAGTCCGGCCGCGGTGAGCGGCGTCACCCGATCAGCTATCCTGACGGTTTCAGATCCGCTCAGGGGGCTATTACGCATTGTATTGAAGTCGTTACTCGACGAATGTTGCTATCCACTGGCTGGAACAGATGTCCTGATAGCGTCGTATGACTGAAAACTGGACGAATATTAAAAGGGAATAATGACCATTTGATTTTGCTAGCAACAATTTCTTAGGCACCGCTATGGGTTTTACAATTATTTTATTTAAATTTTAAGAATTAAATAATATTATTCCCAATTTCAAGTTGTAAGTTTGGGAAAGATACAAAACAATGTGACCTTGTGTACTTCATCTCAGGTCATTGACAAATTCGCCCTTCCTACCATCTGTTCACATCGATTGCGGCATTTTTGGAGGCCCTCTCTCGTGACATTTCCGACCAAACTGAGCTGCTGCTCGGACACACGCCTAGTAGCTGCTTTCGTTCTCCATGGCAACCAGGCGTCAGCCATCAAATCGCAGAAAGGGGAATACGTTCTGGCTTTTCATTGGCTCACGCCTGGTTGCCATGGAGAACGAAAGGCTACTAGGCAACAACTCGCCACAATGGTTAAGTAGCGCCGAGAAGCCATGACCATGCTTTGCAAACAAATCGCACGACGGCTAAATAGGTCGCCGGTCGATGTGCATCGATGAGCTTCCGATTTATATTGCCAGTTTTGTGTTATTGTTTGTTAGTTTTTTGGGAGAAAATAATTATTTGTCATGGATAATAATAAGCATAGTTGTTATATACAGCCACAGACAGATTATACAATACTCCTAAAGTGTTGAAAACAAATGAATTTATTTTCAAAAATTGAGGTGCCCCTCCCCGCAACCACTAAACTATGCCGCCGTGATGGTGCATCGATGAGCTTCCAGATTTATTGCCACTTTTTTCCCAATCGCTGTTAGTTTTAGAAGATCGCCGAGGCATATAATCGAAACAAGGAGTACCAACAATATATATTCCACTCCATTGCGTAAAAAAACAATACGGGATAAGCCCGCAGTTTGATGAGGACCAAAAGTACTTGCAAGTACGGTCGTTTAAAGTGTGGGAACGCTTATCAACTTAACGTTGAAAATATCTTTCGGTAGGAAAGTTTTCATGCAAAATGTGATGAATATATCAATATATTTTGGTCTCGTTCTGGCGATTAAAGTGCTAACTTCATTTTTGTGGAAAAAAGGGTCATTATTCCCCTTAAAGGGGAATAATGACCTTTTGATTTTGTTAAGCAACAATTTCTTAGGCTACCGTTATGGTTCAAATTAGTGTTATTTAAATTTATGAATTAAAATAAAATGATTCCCAAATTCAAAGTTGTAAGTTTGGAAAAAAGATACAAAACAAGAACCCTTGTGTACTTGTGTTGTTAACAAGTACCTTGTGTATTAAGGTCATTGACAAATTCGTCCTTCCCTACCAATGTGTACATCGAGTGCGGCATTTTTTGGAAGGCTCAGTGACATTTCCGTTCAAACTGAGGCGCTTGCTCGGTACACAACAAGCATACGCCATAGCGCTTTCCGTTCTCCATGGCAAACCAGGCGCAAAACCAATCAAAAGCCAGAAAGGGGAATACGTTCTTGGCTTTTCATTGGCTCACGCCTGAGTTGCCATGAGAAACGAAAGGCGCTACTAGCTGTGTGCGTTCGGCAGCGCTCTGATCCGTGAAGAACGTTCGCCTGAAGCATCCGTTGATGCATGACTGACTATCAATATAGTCATGAATAACAACATCGCAAACTTATACCAACTCTAATACAATAAAGTGGCGGAATGAATTGAACCCCAGGCAAGCTAGCATTCGCAAAGCACTCGGCACTGCGCCACAATAGCAAAAGGTGAGGGAAATGCATATTGGAATACATATTATTACGTCACAAGTTTCTGAGTGTCAACTACTATGAAATACAGTGATAAAATATCTTTAATAATGATTAACAATGAAATTCAAACTTAAAAGCAATCATTTGAATAAGTCTTTAATTAGCCTTTCAACTCAAAATCAGATATTATTTTGCAAGGCACACAAGAATGGCATCCAGTGACGTTCATTAACAAAGCCTGCTGACGAGACTTGTATACTAATCAGGAACAACTACTCGCCAAGTTGCGCCGAGATGGTTAAGTGCGACCGAGAAGCATGACAATGAATATTGTAACAAATTCGCCGACGCCCTAAATAGGGTCGCCGTCCGTTGTGGATCGATGAGCTTCCGATTTAATTGCCAGTTTTGTGTTTTTGTTTGTTAGTTTTTTGGGGAAAAATTATTATTCTTTCATGATAATATAAGCATAGTGTTTAATACAGCCACAGGTACAAATTTATTTCAATCCCTCCTAATGGTTGAAAAACAAATGAATTTATTTTCAAAATTGAGGGTCGTACCACTAACTATGCCGCCGTTGATGTGCAATCGATGAGCTTTCCGATTTTATTGCCACTTTTTCCAATCGCTGTTAGTTTTAGAATATCGCGCGGGCATATAATCACAATAAGCAGAACGCACAATATATTTTCCACTCCATTGCGTTAAAAAAAAAAAATACGGAGAAAAGCCTGCAGTATGATGAGGGACCAAAAGTACTTGCAAGTACCGGTCGTTAAAAGTGTGGAACGCTTATCAACTTGAACTTGAAATATCTTTCGGTAGGAAAGTTTTCATGCAAAATGTGATGAATTTACAATATATTTTGGTCTCGTCTGGCGATTTCAAGTGCTAACTCCATTTTGTGGAAAAATGTAATTATTTCCCTTTAAGGCAATGGTTATCTGAAATCCAGCGGAAAACGTCCAGAGATTGTGCATTAGCCATCCAGACCCCGATCGCGTGCCAGCCACACAACCCACAAACGCTCCTGGTCACGTCTTGGCATTTGGTCATTTTCTGAACTTTTGGGGGTCCAAGTAATTTTTGCTCTCTTCAAGTTTTGTTCTGGAAATTTGTTCTCTCATTTTTCTGAAATTTGCTCTCTTTTCACCTGATCTTACCGACATTAGCTAAAATTCAATTCCGTTCCCCTCACATAGGGTTTTAACCCTCGCCCTACGGGGGGGGGCTGACAGACCCCCCCCCCGCCTCTGAGGTTTTCCCTTGAATAACTTTTGACACATGGGGTGCATCTTGCTGAAATTTTTGGTAGCCGAGTTTAAACAATTATACGTAGGCTGTAAAAAATTATTTGAAATTGGTCAAGTATTTTGGAGAGATAATCATGTTTTTGATGACGTCAGTTGTAAAAAAATGAGAAAAATTTGAAAAATCGTAGAAAACAGAGTTTTAAAGCAAATTGCAAACTCAATTGACCAAAGATACAAAATGGCATTCTCTTTCAAATGACAATCTCAGATTTGCAAAATTTTGGTTTTTTGACTCCTAAAATTAAAAAAAAAATTGGAAAACATCCCACAAAATCAAAATTTTCAAAGATATTAGAAAAACGGGAATATATGTGAGAGGAGACTGAGTATGGACAATACCCATACCAAATGTCAAAGTAATATCTCCTTATTGACTGAGTGATGGCTTCCTAAGTGTAAGAAAACTGATTACGTCCATTTTTTTAATAACTTTTTACATTTTTGGACAATATACGAATAAATAATTACTTTTTTGTATTTCTGAGGCCAAAACTGGTCTAGAACATGTCCTTTTATTTACATTTATCAATTTCTAATTTTGAGGTTTTCTGAAGAGCAAAATCGCTGTTCTGGACGTGGTAAATCCGAGGTCATTCACTTGACCTGGAAGTCACCCGTTGACAGAAACCTAAAAATCGCATACTGTTAGATTCCTCTCATGACAGGCAACATACTGGTTCTTACCGCATTGCTCTAAGTTGCTTGGTTTGGAAGTTAACAGGTGGAGCCTGTCAGCCCCCCCCCCCCCCCGTAGGGGCGAAGGGTAAAAAGCTCCCGTAGAGCGAGGGTTAATATCCATTACAAATCAGTAATATTTACTGTCCAAGTAAAATATTTTGTATCAAAAATTAAAACTTAATTTCCTAACAATACAATGTTAATCTCCACGTAACGGATTTGTACTCTCCGGGACCAAGTCATGAAACGAAACATACAACACTGCTCCTGCCTCCTGGTAGAGGAAAGCTGGCTAACCGCAGCTGCGGAATGTAAGGTTAATACGGTGGGAACCACAGGCCGGCGTGAGTAATCTATTGAGGGGTGACTGGGGTGACATCATTGTCTCCTCGTGGGTCTCCGCTGACGGCCGCGTCGCGGCAGCCGGCGAATGGCGCGCTTTTCGTGGAACGGGGTTTTCCCGTTCGTGACGTCATCTGTCTGAGAAACCGGCTTCATCTGAATGGAATGCGGCGTCGTTCCGAGATGAGTAGGGGTTACAGAACAGAACAGATGTATTCAAATGAGGTCCACATTGAAGTTGGCTGTTCACATCATTCACGTTAACCCTATTAATGGCAGGCTCCTGGCTACCCCTATTATTGGCGGGGGGGGTGTCGGGGCGTGGCGGATTCCGCCCCCTCCCCTCCCATCCCCCGGGAGATCTCGAGATCTACCCGTCCGATTTCACAAATCAAACGGGCGTTTGATGCCCCTCAACACGATCTACATTTCTGAAATACAAAAAATCGAATGTTTGATAGGGGGTCGACAGGGGGGACAAAAACTACAAATATTAGAGGTATTTGTGATCCAACACGCCTGTCCATCTTTATCAACCGATTTTAACGCAACTAATGGGGATCGATAGAGATTGAATTGGGGATTGATATGACGGGACTTTGAAAATTCGAAAATCATGGCGTTTTCAGGTCACTTCAATTGGGGGGGTAAAATAAATGCTTTATAAAACAGTCTTTTTTTCTTCTGTTTTATCGATAAATGAAATGGTGCGCTATTGTGACATCGGCCACAACTGTTATACAACATATTTGCATCCCATAGGCGGTGCCAGGTTAGCGAAAAAGGGAGGCAAAATATAAAAAAACTTCCTGTTAACCTCTCTTTTCAAGTCCCTGAAACCGCCTCTTGCCGTGCAATATTTATTATAGTTCACTAAATCAACCAATTTGCACTTGCTTCAATCACCGTAAACCTAGGTAACTCCTTTATACTTCAGGCAGTTAGGAAGAAAGCCGTGAAAGTCGCATCTCCGTATTATCGCCAAATGTCTGCCGAAAAAAACCCCTCCCCACACTCCCAAAAACCGGGC
>JAXIVJ010004742.1:10000-65000 GCA_036785665.1 Chirona hameri | reverse complement strand
GGTTAGGAACCTCTCATCCGCCAGTTTCCCACAAGTCAGAGGTGGGGGTGGCTTTGCACGTGCGCACGTGCACACCCCTACTCTATATCTCTGGAACGGCTGAGCCGATTGTGTTCAAATTTGGTGTGTGGTTCGGGACCTCTCAGCCCCCACTTTCCCACGAGTCAAAGGTGTGTGCCTCTGCACGTGCGCACGTGCGCACCCCTTTTTGTATCTCAGAAACTACTTGCCCAATCAAGTTGAAATTCCCCATACATTTCCTTCGCGCTCGCTCGTTCATCACCAACTACGGCTCCTTACTGGTTTACCACCTGACTTCATTTACGTGAAGTTAGTGTCAAGTGCAGGTCAAGTTCAGGTCACAGGTCAAAATTTGAAATTGATAAATCTAAATGAAAAAGCATGTTTCTATAACAGTTTTATCTATTAAAAAAAATACAGTGCTGACATTTTTTTTGTCTATCTGGCCAATAAAAGACAAAAACGCAATTTCAAAATATGACGTCATGATTTACCCATACTTTATATGCCATGTCAGTCAAAAAAAAATGATATCGTTTTGAAATTTGGTATGGTAGTTGCCCATATGTCGTTATCTGGCATATATTCCGTTTTTTTAAATATCTTCGGAAATGTGATTTTGTGGGCATTTTTCCAAAAACAAAATATTTTTGAAATTTTTGGGGTCAAAAACAAAAACAAATCGACATTTTGAGATAGCTGGTTTGTAGCCCTTGCAATTTTCTACCTTTTAGCGTTCTTCGATTGCATTTTGCTTCAAATGTGACATTTGTACGGCGTGGCAAAATTTAGCTGATTTTTGTGTCAAAATCGTTTTTAGTGACGTCACTAAATTCACTATATCTCGCAAAATTTCCTACGAAATTGCTTCATTTTTGTACAAAAAGGTGTAAAAATGATGCCCGGAGAGGTACTGAAAGTTTGGGGTCGATATCTGGATTAGTTGTTGAGATATTCCCAATATTCCTAAGGGGGGCTACCCCCCCCCCCCCCCCCCAGTTACTCGCGGGTTAACCCTCGTCCTACGGGGGGCTGACAGCCCCCCCCCCCCCATGAGGTTTTTCTTGAATAACTTTTTACACATGCGGCGCATCTTGCTTAAATTTTCGGTAGCTGAGTTTACAACAATTATACGTATGCTGTAAAAATTTAATTGAAATTGGGTAAGTATTTTGGGAGATAATCATGTTTTGGTGACGTCATGCTGGTGAAGAAAAAAAAACGATACATATTTGAAAAAATGGTAGAGAACGAAGTTTTAAAGGAAATTGCAAACGCAATTCACCAAAGATACAAAATGGCATTCTCTTTAAAATGGCAATCTCGGATTTGCAAAATTTTGGGTTTTTGACCCTTAAAATAAAAATAAACTTTAAAAAAAAATCCCACAAAATCCAAATTTTCAAAGATGTTGGAAAAAACGAAATATATGTGAGAGAACTGAGTATGGACAATACCCATACCAAATTTCAAAGCAATATCTTTATTTTTGACGAAGTGATGGCTCCCTAAGTGTAAGAAACTGATGACGTCATTTTTTTAATAACTTTTTTGACTTTTTTTACAAGATACGAACAAATAATTACCTTTTCTGTATTTCTGAGCCAAAACTGGTCTAGGAACATGCCTTTTTATTTACATTTATCAATTTCTAATTTTGATGTTTTCTGCAGAGCAAAATTGCTGTTCTGGACGTGGTAAATCCGAGGTCATTCACTTGACCGGGAAGGTCGAGGTCGTGGTCGAAGGTCGTGGTAAATCCGAGGTCATTCACTTGACCTGGTAGGGCGAAGGTGAAAAAGCTCCCGTAGGCCGAGGGTTAAGTCAAACGCACTATTTCGGCCTCCAAAAATTACCTCTGCAGCGTGACCTTGTCAGAATACCCGAGGCTATAACTGGAACACCTGAGGTCAGATCGAGCTAATATTGCCACAACATAATTCAGGACCCAAGATAACCCTATAGACCAATTTTGGACAAAAAGTGGGAGATGAGGGTATTTCGACTTGTCGAAATGTCGTGGAATGCCCCAGAGGCTAAGATTCGGGTGGAAATGAAAGATGAAATGTTTCTGTGAAGATGAAAGTAACATAATTAGGTAGTCCATATGTCTCTTTCTCCAATTGCTTCTCGATAATATATAATGATCAATAATAATAATATTGAACGAATAATACATAAATAAATGTCCGTTTACATAAATGAATGAAGCAATGCATACATAAATGAAGTAAACGAATTTGTACCACCAATGCAATTAGTGAATGATGTTCCTTCCATATCAAACTTTTCAATTTAAAAGGATCATTTACGTGGTTTGAAACTCGGGCCTGTTCTTGCCACCGCTGACCGCCCCCTCTCGCTGTGTCTCCGTCAGGTGATCTTCAACCTGCTGGGTCTGCTGCTGTACAACACGTTCCCGGAGAAGATGCTGACCGCTGACCGCCCGCTGACCGCCCCCTCTCGCTGTGTCTCCGTCAGGTGATCTTCAACCTGCTGGGTCTGCTGCTGTACAACACGTTCCCGGAGAAGATGACGCTGAAGGGCTCGCCTCTGCTGGCGCCGTTCGTCTGTGTACGGATAGTGACTCGCGGCGACTACCCGGAGCTGGTGCGCGCCAACGCCCTTAGAAACATGAACACCTGCCTGGCGGTCGGCATGGAGAACTTCATGGTGGAGGTGGTCACCGACAAGCCGATCCACCTGGCCAAGCACGCGCGCCTGCGCGAGGTGGTGGTGCCCAGCACGTACCAGACCAAGTCGGGCGCGCTGTTCAAGGCGCGCGCGTTGCAGTACTGCCTGGAGGACGACGTGAACATGCTGCAGGCCACCGATTGGGTGCTCCATCTGGACGAGGAGACGCTGGTGACGGAGAACTCGGTCCGCGGCGTCATCAACTTCGTGCTGGACGGCCGGCATCAGTTCGGCCAGGGACTCATCACCTACGCCAATGAGAACGTCGTCAACTGGGTGACCACGCTGGCCGACAGTTTCCGCGTCAGTGACGACATGGGCAAGCTCAGGTTCCAGTTCAAGTACTTCCACAAGCCGCTCTTTTCGTGGAAGGGCTCCTACGTGGTGACGCAGGTACGTGACAACTACGGCGTGGGTTAAGCAGGGCAGACAAGCTGCAGTCGCTGGCCTTCGGTTTCAGAGCACTATATAATGTGTATATCGTTGTGACGGTGTTGTATGGATGCGGTACTGCAATCGTGTTATTGAACAAGGTAACAGCAGACTGCAGCCTCAGCGGTAGCTGTTTGCCACTCAACACGCACGGGTTGCAAAGATCAACACGATGTCGTGCTTGCAAAACACCATAGTTGTTTGAAAAGGGTAACCAGAACAGGGTCGAGGTAAGTCGGCGTTGTTTTGCTCCAACAAAGCCGAGTGGCGCCAGCCCCGAGACGGGTACTTGCTCGTGACCCGGCTCGTTGTGATAAGGCAGTGATGTTTGCATGCCAATCTGGGTCTTTGAGCCTGGCGCGCGTGCGATGGTTGCCTGGTGCAATAGTTGTGGAGCGACGGAGCGAAGTGCACGTGCTCCGTTGAATCATTGCCCCGGAGGCCGGACGTGTGAACATACACACAGCTGGACGGCTGGACTGTGCTCACCAATGACTGATGTACGAGTAATGTGTGCCTGCCGCCGATCAGTTGAGTAAGTCTTGTTTATGGTGTGATAAGCATCGTATGTTGGCAATACTTCTGGTCTTCTCTCAGTGAATCAGTCCCCACCCGCTTAACGGTTGACATCTGCGGCCAGTCTGTATTCTGTTTCTGTGCGTTAAGTCACGGATCACAGATGTGTGACGTCACGGATCGTGGAGGTGTGACGTCATTGATCGTGGAGGTGTGACGTCACGGATCGGGAATGTGTGACGTCACGGATCGGGAATGTGTGACGACACTGATCGTGGAGGTGTGACGTCACTGAGCGTGGAAGTGTGACGTCACTGATCGTGGAGGTGTGACGTCACGGATCGTGAATGTGTGACGACACTGATAGTGGAGGTGTGACGTTACTGATCGTGGAGGTGTGACGTCACTGATGGTGGAGGTGTAAAGTTACTGACAGTCTGACGCCTATTGCCGCCTTTCTCGACAGCTGGGCGCAGAGCGGAAGGTGTCGTTTGACAATGGCTTGGATGGCTCGATAGCCGAGGATTGTTTCTTCTCGATGGTAGCGTTCCAAGTGAGTACGGGCAGGTGCCTCGGGCATTATTTTATTCCGTCCGGATGTAGTTACGGACTTGTGCGAGATCTTGATATCTACATATCATCCATCAATCGTTTGACTGAGTCTGCTGTAGGTTTTGAACAATTTGACCAGTTGAGCAAGGTGACGACTGAAAAGTGCTGCCTCACTGACTCATCCCTCAATCCCTCAAAGTCTCGTTAATTTTAGAAAAGGGACATGCATGCATAATGAATATCATCCGTGCTTGTTTTGTTATTTTGTATATGAGCTTTTTCCTTGATTTTGCGAGAATTATTGAATGTTAATTCTGATAGCAACTGTATCTGATAGTATGCCTTTTGCGTTCCCTCTTATCTGACGACTTGACGTGTTTGTCCCCTATCTGACGACTTCACCTGTCTGTTCTCCAGGAGGGCTACAGTTTCGACTTCGTGGAGGGCGAAATGTGGGAGAAGTCGCCGTTCACGTTCTGGGACTTCCTGCAGCAGCGGAAGCGCTGGATGCAGGGCATCTGGCTGGTGGTGCACTCGCCTGTTATCCAGCTGCGCTACAAGCTGCTGCTGCTCATCTCGCTGTACTCGTGGGTGACGCTGCCGCTGGCCATGTCGAACCTGGTGCTGGCCGCCTTCTACCCGCTGCCGATGCCGCAGCTGTTCGACATGCTGACCGCGCTGTCGGGCGCCGTCAGCCTCTACATGTACGTGTTCGGCGTGCTGAAGTCGTTCAGCCTGTACCGCATGGGTTACGCACGCATGGCTCTCTGTATTGCCGGCGCGCTGTGTACCGTGCCGTTCAACATCGTCATCGAGAACGTGGCCGTCGTCTGGGGCCTGTTCGGGAAAAAACACCGCTTCTACGTGGTCAGCAAGCAGGTGAAGGGCCAACGGAGGGAGACACTCACCGTGTAGACCGCCGCCGGGCACCGCCGCCAGCTAGTCTGTGTGTGTGCGGTGCGCGCGAGCCGCGTGCCGGGCGCCGCCGCCGTGGGGCGCCACACTGCCAGTAGGAGGGCCGCAAAGTCGGCCGTCACCCTCACCAAAGATGCCGTCTCGCCACCCTCCGCTCTGCGCGCCCGGCCCATATACTGCTCCGCGCAGTTCGAACTGCTCGGTATTGTCCAGCCTCGCCTCGCCCATGCTGCTCCTGTGCGGTGTTATGAGCACTGGGTCTTCTGATCGGTTGTGTCAATCGCTACTTTGTTATGCTCATTTCAGCGGATTTTGTTAGTTGATCTTGCGGGCCCTTGTGTTGATGATTTGTGCGTGATCTGTTCGTGACGGGAACGCATCTCTAGTCGTGATTACCTTGTAAGTGGCCCCGCCTAACCGCACCTGTCCCAGTGAGTCGTTATTTAGTCAGTGGCGCGCGTCAGTCGGCCGCCGTTTTTTTAGAAGTGTCGTGTGTGTGCTGAGCTCGGTGTTGGAGTGGCGTGGCGCGCGCAAACCGACCGGGAACCGGAGGGACCGAGAACTAGTCTCGAGTCCGAGCCAGGCAATCGAACGTACCGCCTAGAGCGCTGGCTGCTTGCACCCCTCCGCAGTTTCTTCGCTTACGCCCACCCTGTCGCCCCGCTATTGTGAGTTCCTCGCTCACCTTTGAATCTGTGACTCGGCAAACAGTCCAGCAATGGTTACGTTATCTGTAACTTTGTCTATTCTGCATCTCCTAAAGACTCGTTACACGGAAGACATTTCATTTTTAGAAATGCTGTTTGTTTTTAGTGGTGTTATTTAATTGATATTACATTTCCGTTCCTGTCCCGTCCCCGACCGTCGCTGCGGCGCTCCCCGCATAGCCGTCATGTCTGCCGCTGACAGGGCCCGCTGCTCAGTTCCCGCACAGGAAGAGGGGTCATTCGGAGCCGGACGGCCACTCGGCGTCCTCGGGCGTGTCGGCTTCGGCTGATACCTGCTGGCCCGCGCGTTAATGGCTGGTGAGCTGCGGAGCTCACCAGCCAGCGTCGCTGTGCCGCGTTCTCGTCAGGTTCTCCCTTGAAGGGCTTTTGTTTGTTCGTATTGTGTGTAATCAGTAGCGCGTTAATCTTCTTGTCATTGGGTGTGGATGCGTCACGGCCGTACCGCAGTGTGTCACGAGAAGAGGCCGTATTTACATCGAATCGCGCCGGCTCGGCGGTGGCGGGGCAACCCGTTCATATCGCAATCTCGAGAAGTCTAAGTTGATTTCCGGAAGTCCCGGGTTCCTGGTTAAAAGTATTGTTTTGTTCAGGTCTCAAAACCGGAGCCGGCGATTGCTCCAGAGTTTTGCGCGCTGCGTTCGGCGCTGGTGCTATATAGACGCATGTGATTTGTGTAGACTGCTCCTCCGTGGTAGGAATGTTATTCGCAAATACATTACGACTCTTCGAAGTGCTCGTCGTACTGAGGACAACTGGCGATTCATGTTTCAGCACAGCGTTTCTTTTTAGACCACGAGGAGTGCCGAAAGAAGGTGTTTCAGCGCCCTGCAGTCTCCAAAACGGCGACCTTTCTCACCACTGCAGGATCGAGTTGCCATCAGTCTGCCCACGACCCACATTGATGCAGATACAATATATGGATATATTTATTTCGTAAATATACGCCTACAATGGATGCGAATATACACAGTATGCGTTATGCACACAGCGCGTGTGTGTTTGTGTGTAGGGTCCTGGTTCTGTGTGTATATAGCTGGCACGAGGGACGTGATGCAGCATCAGGTCAGGATTCACCCAGACACTCATCAGTCACATGTCGGACGCGTCGTTTCGTGTGTCTCGGAGGGCGGCTGACGTCATATACCTGTCTCCGACAGGTGCAGTGACCTGGCAGATACACCAGCCACACGTCTGACCCAACTCACTCGTCCACGCCTCCCACATACTATGACTCTCCGCCGCAGACGGAGACGGAGACGTCCTGACGCCGCAGTAACAAGCATATCCTCCCGTACGAACGCAGCGCCGCCGCCGCCGCCGCGAGCAGCCGAGAAGCAAAACAAGCACTAGAAGCGATAAAATACATACGGCGGGGCACGTACCGGAGTGTATATATATACACTGTGTGTAACGGCGACCGGCAGACAGCGCCGGACAGCAGCGACGCGAACATCAACAGCGACTCGTAGCACATCACCATCTCACACGAGACGCGGCGGCGGCGGCGGCGGCGGCGGCGGCGGCGCAATCCCACGGCCCAGGTCCGAATAACGTTAAAACTCGCCCCGACTCAACCCCAGCGAGGTCGACCCTGCTCCAAAGCGCTGCGCTCTGCTCAGGATCGCGGCTGGCTACGGCGGGCCATTAGACATACGTCGACAACCAACTGTCCCGCCCGCTGGCAGCGCTCTAGTTACAGTGGAGAACTGTACTGTGTGCACCAACAGTGAACAGTGGTCGGAGCGGGCGCGCACGGTAAGGCAGGCAGGCAACTCAACCGCCGGCGAGGTCCCTGGATTTCATACAGTCAATATATTGCCGACTGGGATGCATTATGGGGTAACATGAGGAATAGACGTGTACCGCCGCACTGCAGTATATCGCCGGGCTCAGCGGCCAGTCGGTCACAAGAACGTCGGACGGCGCTCCTCTCGGTCCTGTGACGTCACAGCGGGGCGCCGCTCCTCTCGGTCCTGTGACGTCACAGCGGTGCGCCGCTCCTCCCGGTCCTGTGACGTCACAGCGGGGCGGCGCTCCTCTCGGACCTGTGACATCACAGCGGTGCGCCGCTCCTCTCGGTCATGTGACGTCACAGCGGGGCGCCGCTCCTCTCGGTCCTGTGACGTCGCAGCGGGGCGCCGCTCCTCTCGGTCCTGTGACGTCGCAGCGGGGCGCCGGCTGGCCGGCGGGGGCTGGCGTCACCCGGGCCCCGGCGGCGCGGCGTACCGGTCACTACTCTCGATGTAGTCCGAGTCGCAGATGTACTTGCCTGCAACGACGAACGTCATATCAGCAAACACGTCAATAGAGTTAGAACGAAATTAACACGAAATTCACACAAAGTTCAGAGACGGAACACTCCCGTTTCCAATATCGTCATTCCAACTCAGTAGTGTCTTCTGCAGCCGCCACACACACGGGGAGAATATGTGGATGCATTGGACACAGTTTATCTCCGCTGATACTGTGAGAAAATCACCGCCTTGGTGACGCAGATACGCGGACCCAGCGCTTGATTAGCGTATCGCCCGAATTTTCGCAGTCGGGTGCCGTTTACACAACGCGTATTATATAATGACGATTATGCTCGCCAGACGCCAACTTTGAGGCCGCTCACGGGGACAGAGAAACAAACATATATGCAGCTATTGCTAACCTGCGCTCACAATGTGTCGTACTGGCACACAGATAAATTGAAGAAGCAGGAAATCAATGAAATCAAAGACACTCATCCCTTCGAAAACCGTTCGGTTTTCCGAACAGGTATTATTTGCCAAAAATATCCAGAAACACTAAGTTGCACGATCGAGGAAGCATCGCTTGCCTGTCGGCAATCAGACAGCTGAAGGGCGGGAGGGGGTGGTGCTCACCGGACAGCTGAAGGGCGGGAGGGGGCGGATCTCATCAGCCAGCTGATGGGCGGGAGGGGGTGGTGCTCACCGGACAGCTGAAGGGCGGGAGGGGGCGGATCTCATCAGCCAGCTGATGGGCGGGAGGGGGTGGTGATCAGCTGAAGGGCGGGAGGGGGTGGTGCTCACCGGACAGCTGAACGGCGGGAGGGGGTGGTGCTCACCGGACAGCTGAAGGGCGGGAGGGGGCGGATCTCATCAGCCAGCTGATGGGCGGGAGGGGGTGGTGATCAGCTGAAGGGCGGGAGGGGGTGGTGCTCACCGGACAGCTGAAGGGCGGGAGGGGGTGGTGCTCACCGGACAGCTGAAGGGCGGGAGGGGGCGGATCTCATCAGCCAGCTGATGGGCGGGAGGGGGTGGTGATCAGCTGAAGGGCGGGAGGGGGCGGATCTCATCAGACAGCTGAAGGGCGGGAGGGGGTGGTGCTCACCGGACAGCTGAAGGGCGGGAGGGGGCGGATCTCATCAGCCAGCTGATGGGCGGGAGGGGGTGGTGATCAGCTGAAGGGCGGGAGGGGGTGGTGCTCACCGGACAGCTGAAGGGCGGGAGGGGGCGGATCTCATCAGCCAGCTGATGGGCGGGAGGGGGTGGTGATCAGCTGAAGGGCGGGAGGGGGTGGTGCTCACCGGACAGCTGAAGGGCGAGAGGGGGTGGTGCTCACCGGACAGCTGAAGGGCGGGAGGGGGCGGATCTCATCAGCCAGCTGATGGGCGGGAGGGGGTGGTGCTCAGCTGAAGGGCGGGAGGGGGTGGTGCTCACCGGACAGCTGAAGGGCGGGAGGGGGCGGATCTCATCAGCCAGCTGATGGGCGGGAGGGGGTGGTGATCAGCTGAAGGGCGGGAGGGGGTGGTGCTCACCGGACAGCTGAAGGGCGGGAGGGGTGGTGCTCACCGGACAGCTGAAGGGCGGGAGGGGGCGGATCTCATCAGCCAGCTGATGGGCGGGAGGGGGTGGTGATCAGCTGAAGGGCGGGAGGGGGTGGTGCTCACCGGACAGCTGAAGGGCGGGAGGGGGTGGTGCTCACCGGACAGCTGAAGGGCGGGAGGGGGTGGTGCTCATCAGACAGCTGAAAGGCGGGAGGGGTGGTGCTCACCGGACAGCTGAAGGGCGGGAGGGGGTGGTGCTCACCGGACAGCTGAAGGGCGGGAGGGGGTGGTGCTCACCGGACAGCTGAAGGGCGGGAGGGGTGGTGCTCACCGGACAGCTGAAGGGCGGGAGGGGTGGTGCTCACCGGACAGCTGAAGGGCGGGAGGGGGTGGTGCTCACCGGACAGCTGAAGGGCGGGAGGGGGGCGGTGCTCACCCGAGACGAAGCGCCGTTTGACCAGCGACACGCGGTAGCCGGAGCCGAGCAGCTGGAACTCTGCGCCCGACAGGGTGCTGCCCTCACAGCTGAACTGGGCCGCCAGCGTGCTGGGGCTGCCCGGGCCGCCCGACAGCTCGAACCGGGCCTTCAGCGCGCCGCTGCCGTGGTTGTTAGCCGTCGGAGAGACCTCCTGCAGCCGCCACATGGCCCGGTTCGCCTCCTCCACCCTGAGGGCAGCAGCAGACCAGTCAACACCTCCCACTCTGAGGGCAGACCAGTCAACACCTCCCCACCCTGAGGACAAACCAGTCAACACCTCCCCACCCTGAGGGCAGCAGCTACCAGTCAACACCTCACCACCCTGAGGACAGACCAGTCAACACCTCCCCACCCTGAGGGCAGCAGCATATACCAGTCAACACCTCCCTCACCACCCTGAGGGCAGACCAGTCAACACCTCCCCACCCGGAGGGCAGCAGCATACCAGTCAACACCTCACCACCCTGAGGACAGCAGTATACCAGTAAACACCTCCCCACCCTGAGGGCAGACCAGTCAACACCTCCCCACCCGGAGGGCAGCAGCATACCAGTCAACACCTCACCACCCTGAGGACAGCAGTATACCAGTCAACACCTCCCCACCCTGAGGGCAGACCAGTCAACACCTCCCCACCCTGAGGACAGACCAGTCAACACCTCCCCACCCGGAGGGCAGCAGCATACCAGTCAACACCTCACCACCCTGAGGACAGCAGTATACCAGCCAACACCTCACGACCCTGAGGACAGACCAGTCAACACCTCCCCACCCTGAGGACAGACCAGTCAACACCTCCCCACCCTGAGGACAGCAGGGCCACCAATCAAGATACTAACCTAGCCAGGCTGAGCTTTCCTAATAGCGATAAATAGGGGACAGGTAGATGGGCTAGTCCAAACGACGAATGTAATCAGCGACCATAGTGTTCACATGGATGATATCATGGGAACGAATCCACTAGAAAGTCGTTTGAAGGTGAATCTAATGTCTAAGCGAGAGTGAAATTTGGCAATTTCCAGCGACCTGTTTGCTAGCTAAAGGGTGCGACGACTGCGTGGCCATTTTGCGCCCTGGGCGTTCCAGGACAGATCGACCAGTGCCTTACACCCTCATATTAAAAAAACAAACACATCTAAGATTAGGTCTATTATAGGGTATATTCGGTCCTGAAGACGACTGTGCAAATATTGTGCCTCGCCGAGCAACGGTCACCGAGTTATGAAATTTGGCAATTTCCAGCGACCTGTTTGCTAGCTAAAGGGTGCGACGACTGCGTGGCCATTTTGCGCCCTGGGCGTTCCAGGACAGATCGACCAGTGCCTTACACCCTCATATTAAAAAACAAACACATCTAAGATTAGGTCTATTATAGGGTATATTAGGTCCTGAAGACGACTGTGCAAATATTGTGCCTCGCCGAGCAACGGTCACCGAGTTATAGCCTCCAGCAATTTCGGGAGGTCACGCTGTAGGCCTTTCTTTGATGGCCCATAACTTGTAGTTAAACGACCTGAAACATTAAAAGCTATATACCAATGAACTTGGCATGATGCAGGAAAACTTTTGTCTATCTCGAAATATATATTTGTTGTGACTTTGTGACCTTGTGACCTTTTCTTACGTAACCTTTTCCCAGTCGAAACCTATATTTGTTTACTCAAAGCCAAATTGAGTTTGATCAATTACCTTTCGATATAAAAAATAAAAAAGTGGATATAGCCTATTAAATGCCCCCTTTCAGCCTCGCAAAACCCGTATAGGTGGCGCTGCGCACGTTACCCATGTATATCTCCGGATTGGGTAAAGATATCGAGGTGCGGTTAACGCCAGTGGATTGGATAGTTGATTCTGAGCAAGAAATATTTGTATGACTTTGTGACCCGAGGTCAAGGTCATAATTTAGGTCAAAATTGTAAATAATTTCCGTTTGCTGTACGTACGGGATTTTTTTTGTGTGAGTATTTCCGGGGTATTGCACAGAGTTTAGACAAGGACGAATCCGGAAGGCCACTTTGGGATGCGCCAAAACTATCTGGGGGATGCAAAAAGTTCGAAAACTTCCTAACTTGATCGGAAGTCACTTTGTCAACCTTCGGTCGATCGATCTGGTTGCTCAGTAATGGATTCCAGTACTGAGGATACATACATACATGGATTGTTTTATCATGGAACACATTTTCAAGCGCATCTCATTGTAATTTGAGCATCAGTGTGCGACAACAACATATGCTCACTTATTCCCCCTGGCATTTTGCATGAATGGAAACATGCACATATGTGAACAGAACCGTACGAAACCGGCTCGCAGCCATACTACCTCGCATCAATTTGTCTTAATTATAAAACACCTCGAAGTACATGAGCGGCTCTCGTCTAAATTCATGTCGAAATTATTTCGATTTTTTTCAGGTCAATATTTAGATCACCACCAGGCACCAGATGTCATCAAAGGGCAAAATTGTTTTAGTTTTTAGCAATTTGCTCCAGAAACCCCCAAATATTTCAGGTACAGGTATTTCAGGTACTAGGTCAGGTAGGAAGAGGAACAAACTGAAAAGCAAAGCAAAGGTCTTAAATTTGTAATTGCTTGGGTGTACTCCATTGTTAGATCAGGTCGATAGTATAGGTTCCAGAGGTCACTACAGGTCACACTGTTTTTGTTAAAAAGTTTTTAGCATATAACTTCTCTCATAAATATATAGGCAAACGATAGAAAGGTATTCTGCCGTTATCCTGTTCTTCTCGTCATGCACTTTGTACCATGTCCATAATGATCGGGTTAGGTCAAATTCAAATTTTGACCTAAGGTCATGATCATCCCAGGTTATGCGGTAACCCAGGTAGGTCATGTTGCACATTTACGGAAGTGTCCCGACGAGATAAACACAGTGGTGTCGGTCTCATGTCTCCATCTTTATTTCATTAATAATTATTGGTAGGAAGTGGTGGGGACCTCAAATGACCCCAACTGACCATGAGGCGATCACTGAGTAAAATTGTGCTTGGGTCATTAAGAATGAGCTGAAATAACATGTTATTGAAACGATTGGTCTGCTCGAATGTGTGTTCTCCTGATAGCAGAAGCATTTGTAAATTTTCCCGTTAACTTATATTGGGGAAGTCACGAGATCGAACTGACCTAAATTCACCGATATACAAAATCCGAGATAGCAGAATTGTGGGTACTTATAGCCTGATTAAATCCTGTGTCACATCTCTCCGTCAAATACTGTGGTTGTAGATCGACCACATCCTTCTTTGGAGGTGGGACCACTTGACATGACCTGGTAACCTCACCTGAGATGACCAGAGTTAAAAAAATATACTAAAGGTGTGCAATTCATGACGAACCAGATGTGCCAGAATGGCGGTGCTGCACGCCGCCATTGTCGTGATATTCCCGGGAAAAAAATCGGACGCGTCCCCCCTCCCCCCAAGCTTCACCCCTGGCACAACAAGGGTTAATGCAAAAACAAACCAAACCAGACGAGAATACCCCGAAAATACTCACAACAATCCCGCATGTACAGCAAACGGAAATTATTTACAAGTTTGACCTAAATTATGACATTGACCTTGACCTCGGGTCACACAATACAATTCATCTTGCTCATACAATTATATCTTGCTCAGAATCACCTATACAATCCACTGGCGTTAACCGAACCTCGACATCTGTACCCAATCCGGAGATATACATGGGTAATGTTCGCAGCGCCACCTATACGGGTTTTTGCGAGGCTGAAAGGGGGCTATATCTAAATAGGCTATATCCACTTTTTATTTTATTTTTCCTATCGAAAGGTAATTGATCAAGCTCAATTTGGCTTTGAGTAAAAATACAGGTTTCGACTGGGAAAATGAATAAAATAAAAAATAGGTCACGTAAGAAAGGGTCACAAGGTCATAACAAGTTTTTAAAAAATCTTTTTTTAGATAGCCAAAAGCTTCATTGCATCATGGCGAGTTCATTGGTATATAGCTGTTAAGGTTTCGGGTCGTTTGACTACAAGTTAATGGCCATCAAAGAAAGGCTTGCAGCGTGACCTTACGAAATTGCCGGAGGCTATATCTCCGTGACCAGTGGCGCACGCAGGATTCCAATTCGGGGGGGGGGGGGGGGTCAGAGCCCTAAAAGCGGGCCCCCCTACAGCATGGGACCTGAGACATTATAATTTTCTTGTCAATGTCGTGTAAGGTGACTGCGTGTGCTACTGATGTGCGAATTGTAGGTGCGTGTGCTACTGATGTGCGGTACAACTGTCGATAGTAAATTTGACGAAATGAGGTAAATGACCAAAACAAAATTACAGGTTAGGCAGGTTAGGCAGGTAAATGACAACAACAACAATTATATTTTACAGGTTAGGCAGGTTAGGCAGTCCGATCCCCGGTAGTTACGTCGTCATCATCATCGTTGGGGTTTTAGTGCGCCTCGACAACGTCATTCGCGCCCACCATCATGTTGCCACAAGTTGCCATAAACCATTTCCTGAAGTAACAATGGATAATGTAAAAAATACGTGTCAATATAAAATACGCCCGTATCAAGAATTTGCTAGGATCGGGCCCTGTTGTGACCGGGCCCTATATCACGTCTTTCCCAGCACCGGGCCCCTGCCTCGATCGGGCCTGACCAAGACCAGCCCCTACCAGAAACGGGCCCGCATCAAGAATATGCAAGGACCGGGCCCTGTTGTGACCGGGCCCATATCACGCCTTTGTCAGCACCGGGCCCCTGCCTCGATCGGGCCTGACCACGACCGGACCCCTACCAGAAACGGGCCCGCATCAATAATGTTCAAGTACCGGGCTCTCGTTCTGACCGGGCCCCATATCACGCCTTTGCCAGCACCGGACCCCTGCCTCGATCAGGCCTGACCAAGACCGGGCCCCTACCAGAAACGGGCCCGTGTCAAGAATATGCGAGGACCGGGCCCCATCATCCCATGCCACGCCTTTGCCAGCACCGGGCCCCTACCTCGATCGGGCCTGACCAAGACCGGGCCCCTACCAGAAACGGGCCCGTGTCAAGAATATGCGAGGACCGGGCCCCATCATCCCATGCCACGCCTTTGCCAGCACCGGGTCCCTACCTCGATCGGGCCTGACCAAGACCGGGCCCCTACCAGAAACGGGCCCCTCAGAAATACGGGCCCCCCCAGAAATTTCGAGGGGGTCAGCTGACCCCTTTGACCCCCCTGCGTGCGCCACTGTCCGTGACCATTACTCGGCGAGGCAAAATATTTGCACAACCGTCTTCAGGGCCTACGAATACCCTATTGACCCAATCTTAGATTTTTTGCTGAGAGATGACTGTGTAAAATCGACCCTCCGACTGGTCGATCTGTCCTGGAACTCCAGCGATTCCGGCACTGTTGATGGAGACATGTTGCATGAGACTGTAGACTGTAGATATACTCGCCATTTTCCGGTGGGTTTGGAGTGCATCGCCGTCACTCCGGCGTCGACCGGCGCGGCCACCGTGACGTTCTGTAGCGCCAAGGCCGGCGACAGCGCATCAGCGTTGTATTTGTACTCCACCTGCCAGGCAGGACAAACACAGGCACGCCATATTAGTTAGTGCGTACTGTTTGTTCATTGGGGTTTGGGGCGCTCAGCGGATACTGTATCATAGGAAGGTGACCACGCATTAGACTGGTTTCAAAATAAGCACTTATTTGTCTTCCGATCTGGCGCTACTCCACTGGCTCGTATCAAGGCGCAAACGTCACCCTGTCGGTTCACCGCTCACCTTGAGGTACGTATGTGTGGGCTCACCTTGTGGTCCGTATGTGAGGGCTCACCTTGAGGTACGTATGTGTGGGCTCACCTTGTGGTCCGTATGTGTGGGCTCACCTTGAGGTCCGTATGTGAGGGCTCACCTTGAGGTCCGTATGTGTGGGCTCACCTTGTGGTCCGTATGTGAGGGCTCACCTTGAGGTCCGTATGTGTGGGCTCACCTTGAGGTCCGTATGTGTGGCCTCACCTTGAGGTCCGTATGTGTGGGCTCACCTTGTGGTCCGTATGTGTGGGCTCACCTTGAGGTCCGTATGTGAGGGCTCACCTTGAGGTCCGTATGTGTGGGCTCACCTTGTGGTCCGTATGTGAGGGCTCACCTTGAGGTCCGTATGTGTGGGCTCACCTTGAGGTCCGTATGTGAGGGCTCACCTTGAGGTCCGTATGTGTGGGCTCACCTTGTGGTCCGTATGTGAGGGCTCACCTTGAGGTCCGTATGTGTGGGCTCACCTTGAGGTCCGTATGTGTGGGCTCACCTTGAGGTCCGTATGTGTGGGCTCACCTTGTGGTCCGTATGTGAGGGCTCACCTTGAGGTCCGTATGTGTGGGCTCACCTTGAGGTCCGTATGTGTGGGCTCACCTTGAGGTCCGTATGTGTGGGCTCACCTTGAGGTCCGTATGTGTGGGCTCACCTTGAGGTCCGTATGTGTGGGCTCACCTTGAGGTCCGTATGTGTGGGCTCACACTTCCAGTAGGCCACCAGCTGCAGCGGCACCGATGCGGCGCCGGGCTTGGCCAGAATCTGTCCCCAGAGGTCACACGTCATAACAGGGTCACGGCCAGCTGGTGGTGCATTTACGACGCATCTGAGCCACCTGTGTACAGTGTACAGTATTCAAACCGATATCCGCTGCAGTACCGGGCTTCAAACTGGCCCTCATTAGTTTTAGCCAGCTGAACGTACAGTCTGCCGCCGACAAACTGCGAGCAGCCCGCAGCACCAACGTTTACACTGTGTACATGGTACACTATAATACAGTCGTCGATTGGCGTGGCTGTACTTGTAACTCCCTGTGTGAAGCGAGGAACAACTGAATCTACAAGTCCATCAAACAAATGACGAACGGAAGAAAGGGGAAGGAATCGTTCAACATTCAAAATGAATGTCATTATAAACAAAACAGCAATCACAATGAAACCATGTGCCTAGCGTAGACGGTGAAGCAATAAATCAACATGTCAGTACACAATGAGCGACAGAAGTTGAACGGGGAGGATGAAAACGTCCGACCGAGAACAGTCGAAGATACCCGCAGCCATCGCAATAATACCTGATATTTCAGAATGTCGACGTTGAAGTATGAAGCGGATGGGTTTCTCTCGGCCTGTTTCCGCAGCAACGCCGTCAGGTTCTCCATTCGGAACTCGAACACGGCAGTGTCTATCCCACTCAGTTTCAGCTCCCTGTTATGACGGGCGATCAGTCACGTCAGATAACGCCGTCAGGTTCTCCATTCGGAACTCGAACACGGCAGTGTCTATCCCACTCAGTTTCAGCTCCCTGTCATGACGGGCGATCAGTCACGTCAGATAACGCCGTCAGGTTCTCCATTCGGAACTCGAACACGGCAGTGTCTATCCCACTCAGTTTCAGCTCCCTGTCATGACGGGCGATCAGTCACGTCAGATAACGCCGTCAGGTTCTCCATTCGGAACTCGAACACGGCAGTGTCTATCCCACTCAGTTTCAGCTCTCTGTCATGACGGGCGATCAGTCACGTCAGATAACGCCGTCAGGTTCTCCATTCGGAACTCGAACACGGCAGTGTCTATCCCACTCAGTTTCAGCTCCCTGTCATGACGGGCGATCAGTCACGTCAGATAACGCCGTCAGGTTCTCCATTCGGAACTCGAACACGGCAGTGTCTATCCCACTCAGTTTCAGCTCCCTGTCATGACGGGCGATCAGTCACGTCAGACAACGCCGTCAGGTTCTCCATTCGGAACTCGAACACGGCAGTGTCTATCCCACTCAGTTTCAGCTCCCTGTCATGACGGGCGATCAGTCACGTCAGATAACGCCGTCAGGTTCTCCATTCGGAACTCGAACACGGCAATGTCTATCCCACTCAGTTTCAGCTCCCTGTTATGACGGGCGATCAGTCACGTCAGACAACGCTGCTGTCATTGAATATCGGCCAGGCAGCCGCTGTAATGTGTAATAACAGCTCACTTGAGAGCATATGCACGTAATTCACTGTGTGAAGTCACTGTGGGATAATTTGAACAAGGTACACCTAGGTAACAAGGTAACAGTGTAACAAGGTACACCTAGGTAACAAGGTAACAGTGTAACAAGGTACACCTAGGTAACAAGGTAACAGTGTAACAAGGTACACCTAGGTAACAAGGTAACAGTGTAACAAGGTACACCTAGAGGGCTACTAAGAAGGTGATAATTGTGGCCTCTTACTGTGTGATGAGGTGCTTGTTGGGCAGCATGCTCTCCATCCTGCCTGTGTTCTTGAGTCGGAAGACGAGCGGCGCCGGAGACGGGTTGGAAGTCAACACCTGCACGATGCCGGACGGAAACGACACCATCGTGTCGCCCGTCATCCGCACCTGACACCTGACACACGGCAGTCCAGCAGGTCAGTACAGGTCAGCAAAGGTCACCAGAGGTCAGCACACTCTGGTGGTGGGGTACAGGTCAGTACAGGGATGTTCAGCATGGGGACCGCAGGACACAACTGACGGCTCGTGACACTATCAGAGACAGGTTAGTAACGGGTAGAAAAGATGAGGATAGAGGAAATGTCGCCACCAATCGTTCAGCATAAACATAACACACGTCATACATAAGCATACGCACAGGTAGGATATGGAAGACGGTCTACCTGGCGATGGGTCCCAGCCGGTAGAAGTGAGCGTGTACCACCTCCCTCAGCTGAACTGCCAGCGAGACTGGGCCAGCGCCGCCGACCGGCCGGGGCACCAGTCCAGCCTGTGACAGCGGGCCGGGCCAGGGCACAGCACCGTCCCGGACCAGCTGCGTGCTGGGTTCGGCCGCTGGCCGGGGTACCAGTCCAGCCTGTGACAGCGGGCCGGGCCAGGGCACAGCACCGTCCCGGGCCAGCTGCGTGCTGGGCTGGGACGCTGGGCGGGGCACCAGTCCAGCCTGTGACAGCGGGACGGGCCGGGCCACAGCACCGTCCCGGGCCAGCTGCGTGCTGGGCTGGGACGCTGGGCGGGGCACATCAGCCCGTGCCGCCGGCGGGAGGCGCTGCCCTGGCCAGCCGGGCGGCAGCAGCATGTAGGACGGGTTGTGGCAGGAGTTGGCCCGCTCGTCGCTCGGCCAGAATACTGGCGGCGCGCGGGGGGCGGCCGAGGACGACGGTTCGTCTGCCGGACGGCGCCGGTCAGGCCGGCCCGGGGCCGTGGCGGAGCGAGGGCCGTCTGTCTCTCGGCCCGCCTGCCAGTCCTCCACTGGGCGGCGCCACGGACCAGCAGACATGCAGACGGCGGACTGGCAGACTGCATCACCACTACCGTCCTCCTCAGAGGACAGCAGCACTGCACGGTGTGGTTCAGTCCGCGCGTCGGAGATGGGCGCATGCCGGTACGGCGCGGGATATGTCTGCCGTCCGTGGACGAACAGCCGCGTGGCGCCGTCCCCGTGACAGTAGCTTCCAGCGCCGGCACGCCACCGGCACGGGCCGACCCGGACCCAGTGAGGCGGCGGCGGCGTCGGCGGAGGGGGAGGCGGAGGCGGAGGCGGAGGCGGCGGCGGAGCGGCAGGGTACCATCCAGGACAGCAGGATGGTGGGGTATGTAGACAGGGGTGGGGTATGTAGACAGGGTACTGGTAGGCAGACGTGCTGGTGGTGGTGGTGATGGTGGCAGCAGCGCCCACAAGTGCAGGCTGTTTGTTGGGGCAGGGGCACTTCCATTCGGCGGGCCATAGGATCGGTTGAAGAAGGGTAGACAAAACTGAAAGGATACAGTAGCACACGGGAAATATTGTCAGCAAGGGTTACTTTATAACTTCAAATATTAAAAATGAATACCATTTGACATGGTTCAAATGATTAACGGAAGAAAATTCAATATTTATATTTCTATATCTATTTTTTACTATGCATATTTCTCAGTCACCGTTGCCCCTCGCCCATCGTTGGAGCGAGAAGTTCACCAATACAGCCAGCTTCGCTCGGGGGCAACATCAAAAGTGGCATGACGACGGAAAACATTCCTACGCAACGCACAGCGCACATCTCACAAAAGTCTCTCCACAGCTTTCCTCCATCCGCCCAGCGTTGCTCCAGCTACCTCGCCCCCTCCCCGTCCCACCGCCACTACTCCCGCTACCTCACCTCCTCCCCGTCCACCGCCACTACTACCGCTACCTCACCCCTCCCCACCCTCGCCATTACTCTCGCTACCTCACCCTCGCCCCGACGATGCGACTCTCACTTTGACGGATCTGAGCCGCGAAAGTAGGCGTGCACCACCTCCTGGAAGGCCACCGCCAGTGGCACGGTGTCGCTGAGGCCCAGCGTCAGCGGAGAAGGGCCGCGGGAGGAGCCGATGGCCAGCTCTGCCCGCGGGGTGCCGCCGCCCGAGGCAGCAGACGGAGACGGCGACGGAGACGGAGACGGCGCCATCACGGGGGCCGGCGTGGGGCCGCGGGAGACCGGGGAGGAGAGGGCCGGAGACTGGCGGCCGCGCGACATTGTGCCGACTCCCTGCAGAGGGGAAGGGGGGGGCGTTAGAACAGACGGGGACGGAGTGACGGAGCAGTGTCACACAGCTCCGCTGTAGTACACGACAGTCGTGCCTGTGTGGGCTACCACCTGTCCGATACACCAGCACCCAGCAACCCACAGTAATCCAGACAGGGACGGAGCGTTAGAACAGACGGGGACGGAGTGACGGAGCAGTGTCACACAGCTCCGCAGTAGTACACGACAGTCGTGCCTGGGTGTGCTACCACCTGTCCGATACACCAGCACTCAGCAGCCCATAGTGCTTTAGTCCCACCAGAAAGAGGCCCTCTGCTTCTATCAGTAAAGCAGGACGGCTGGCAGCTTGCAGTACCAGAAAAAGGTCCCCTGTTTCTCTAAGGAGCCCATTCAACTGTCCCTGGTGCCAGTCCGGGCGACCTCACCTCGGCACTGCGCCGACTCGGCGGTCTCGGTATGGCTATGGAGGAGAGGGTGACCTCACCTCGGCACTGCGCCGGCTCGGCGGTCTCGGTATGGCTATGGAGGAGAGGGTGACCTCACCTCGGCACTGCGTCGACTCGGCGGTCTCGGTATGGCTATGGAGGAGAGGGTGACCTCACCTCGGCACTGCGCCGGCTCGGCGGTCTCGGTATGGCTATGGAGGAGAGGGTGACCTCACCTCGGCACTGCGCCGGCTCGGCGGTCTCGGTATGGCTATGGAGGAGAGGGTGACCTCACCTCGGCACTGCGCCGGCTCGGCGGTCTCGGTATGGCTATGGAGGAGAGGGTGACCTCACCTCGGCACTGCGCCGGCTCGGCGGTCTCGGTATGGCTATGGAGGAGAGGGTGACCTCACCTCGGCACTGCGCCGGCTCGGCGGTCTCGGTATGGCTATGGAGGAGAGGGTGACCTCACCTCGGCACTGCGCCGGCTCGGCGGTCTCGGTATGGCTATGGAGGAGAGGGTGACCTCACCTCGGCACTGCGCCGGCTCGGCGGTCTCGGTATGGCTATGGAGGAGAGGGTGACCTCACATCGGCACTGCGCCGGCTCGGCGGTCTCGGTATGGCTATGGAGGAGAGGGTGACCTCACCTCGGCACTGCGCCGGCTCGGCGGTCTCGGTATGGCTATGGAGGAGAGGGTGACCTCACCTCGGCACTGCGCCGGCTCGGCGGTCTCGGTATGGCTATGGAGGAGAGGGTGACCTCACCTCGGCACTGCGCCGGCTCGGCGGTCTCGGTATGGCTATGGAGGAGAGGGTGACCTCACCTCGGCACTGCGCCGGCTCGGCGGTCTCGGTATGGCTATGGAGGAGAGAGTCGGAGTCGCTCCTCGCGGCGGTGCCGGCTGAGACAGATGTTTCGGAGGCAGCGCCGGAGGCATGTCCGAGCTCTCGGCGAATATCTCACTCAGCTCTGAACACACACGGCAAACGGTCAGCGTCAGTAGGATCAGCGGAAAATCAGCACGTGTGTGCAGATCAGGTACTGGTCACGGTTCGGTACTGCCTGACGGTCTGCCTGTCACCGTATAGTTAGACGTGAAAATAAGTCAGCAGACAAGAGAAGTCAAACACTACTGCTTCACCGGCGGGCAGTCTGTTCAATAACCGACTGAAGCAACCAACTTTCAGCTTTCAGCAACCAGCAGCTTTCTATCAGCGTGACTAAGATACTATCACAATAACGTACCAGCGTATCTGTCTCCATCCCCGGCTGGGGGCGCTGTGGTCGGCAGGTGTCGCGGCCCACTGCCGCTCGGTGTCTCCCCGGCTGGGGGCGCTGTGGTCGGCAGCTGTCGCGGCCCGCTGCCGGTCGGAGTCTCCCCTGCCGGCGGCGCTGTGGTCGGCAGCTGTCGCGACCCGCTGCCGGTCGGGGTCTCCCCGTCTGGGGGCGTTGTGGTCGGCAGGTGTCGCGGCCCACTGCCGCTCGGGGTCGACTGGTTGGACTGGGTCGGCGAGTGAAAACTCAGTCCGATCAGGTCGTTGCTGGGCCGCCTGGAAAGAGACACCGGGCGTAGGTGATGTGGAAGGGGCTTCAGTGCTGGCTGACGGGCGCCAGCCCATAATTTACAGTCCTAGGCGATGCCGTAACACAGGCACTGCAGACTTCATCTTTCCAACGTAAGCTTCAGCGGCAACAATTGTTCCAGGAATGGTGGTATACCATCTTCTCTATGGCTTCCGTTATTAAGCAGGTCCAGTAATCCAGACAGAAGCCTGGACTCTAAACTCTGAACTCACTCTTGTGCCAGTTGCTGTGACTGGGAGCGTCGCAGACCGCTGTTCTCCTCCACGATCGTCGGGCTCTTACTCTGCAGGACATACACGGAGTGAGCGTCAGCCAGGTATATGCAACCCGTATTAGTCCCACCGGGGAGATCAAAGAGGAGTAAGCATACATGTGACGCTGCAAGGCGATCATCAGGAAGGTTGTGCCAGAAAATAATCGAAAAGGAAGCATTAATAACTGAGCTTTAGTAACTCTCACTTTGCATTGCCGGAAATGGAAATATTACAGAGTCCTCTGACCTTTAGTTAACCCTCAATTTAAATTGACTAAAGATCCTCTATTCTGATTATGAAAATAGCAACAGATAAGCTGTTGCTGTGATACAAGACACATAACCCCACGAAAATACACCCTTATTAACCTAAACAGTCCGGGTCAGCATTCATAATCATTTTCCCTCAAGAACAAAGACACAGCCCATGCCATTTGTGCCAGTCGAAGCATGTAAGAAATGTTTTGAGAAATGCTTTGAGAAAAGCAGCGCATGTGAGGCCATTGTTATGTGATTGACGAAAACAAATATGGTCCAGGAAACGTCACCTTATACCACCTCTGCAAGCAATCAAGCCATTTGGCCATTGGGCGACCCCAGCTACAAATAAGCCATTGCCATTGGGCGACAAGCCATTGGGCGACCACAGCTACAAATAAAGTCGGATTATACTGTGAGTTTGGTAAAAGTTAAAAAGTGCATACAAGAAACAAGCATTTGTGAAATACGACCCAAACTATTTGAGGTCCTAAATTCCAATAAAAACTTTTCTATATTAGAATAATGCGCATATGCGTCTTTAAGGATTATGTTCGTCGTTAACATAGCCAAACGATAGATTGTTCTTTACAGAGTAGAGCATTAATCAGAGGCAAATTGAAACTGAACGTGAGAGGCTGGTCACTTACCCGAGCACCCACCGAACCTGGCAATGCAATGTCTCGGAGCCTCGTGCACTGGTTCAATCAGCAAGAATCCCTGATATTACGACGACTAGAGACCACAGTTACGTTAAAAATGCCTAGTTATATAAAATGTATCCCCAAACCTATTACAAATAAACGTAGACATAACGACAGGCCTCCGCCATTCCGCATCGTGCAAGCACAAGCCGGTATATGGGATGGCACATGCAGATGATGATGATGATGATGATGATGATGATGATACTGATGCTGATGCTGATGCTGATGCTGCTGCTGCTGATGATGATGATGATGATGATGATGATGATGATGATGATGATGATGATGATGATGATGATGATGATGATGATGATGATGATGATGATGATGATGATGATGATGGTGATGATGATGATGATGATGATGATGATGATGATGATGATGATGATGATGATGATGGTGATGATGATGATGATGATGATGATGATGATGATGATGGTGATGATGGTGATGATGATGATGATGCTGCTGCTGCTGCTGCTGCTGCTGCTGCTGCTGCTGCTGCTGCTGCTGCTGCTGCTGCTGATGATGCTGCTGATGCTGACGGTGACGGTGACGGTGACGGTGACGGTGACGGTGACGGTGACGGTGACGGTGACGGTGACGGTGACGGTGACGGTGACGGTGACGGTGACGGTGACGGTGACGGTGACGGTGACGGTGACGGTGACGGTGACGGTGACGGTGACGGTGACGGTGACGGTGACGGTGACGGTGACGGTGATGGTGATGGTGATGGTGATGGTGATGGTGATGGTGATGGTGATGGTGATGGTGATGGTGATGGTGATGGTGATGGTGATGGTGATGGTGATGGTGATGGTGATGGTGATGGTGATGGTGATGGTGATGGTGATGGTGGTGATGGTGATGGTGATGGTGATGGTGATGGTGATGGTGATGGTGATGGTGATGGTGATGGTGATGGTGATGGTGATGGTGATGGTGATGGTGATGGTGATGGTGATGGTGATGGTGATGGTGATGGTGATGGTGATGGTGATGGTGATGGTGATGGTGATGGTGATGGTGATGGTGATGGTGATGGTGATGGTGGTGATGATGATGATGATGATGATGATGATGATGATGATGATGATGATGATGATGATGATGATGATGATGATGATGATGATGATGATGATGATGATGATGATGATGATGATGATGATGATGATGATGATGATGATGATGATGATGATGATGATGATGATGATGATGATGATGATTGGGGCTTAAGGGCGCCGCAACGAGATAGATATATGGCGCCCATTTCCACATGCAGAGACCAGTGACATTGCACATTCAGGCTTCACAGGTACCGCCGCTGTAACACTGATGGTCGCGCCCCGCGCTAACCCGGTCCCTCATTCGGTCATGCACCGCATACTGCCACTGATACCTGCGCTAAACTTCCCACATTGAGGTGTCGCGGCCGACGCAGCTGGCGGTGACATGTGGAAGAGCAGATGGTCTCATAACAGAGGGCGAGGAAGTGAATATACAAACACGCCGGGAAGATTAACGACTAAATGCAAGCAGCACACAAACGAACACCATTCCAGAGTCAATGGGTGTCCTGGCGACTAACGGGCGATTGATTATATCTGAATAATCAGCAGGTGGGTGCTGGCTCTGCGATCAGTGGCTGAACTACGTTTCATGCGGGGTGCGGTGGGGTGGAACGCAGGCACACGGGGAGCATGGACTGAGCCAGGTGCAGGCGGTAGACTGCAGAGCTGAGGATTCGTATTCACAGATTCCAGCAGATTCCAATCTGGCCAATATTTGGATCATCCGTAAAGCAAGGATTTAGATTCGAGCCTTTCATGAGAGCAATTTCGATATTATCGCATGAGTATACAACTATTATATAGATGCCAAACAGGCAACTTGCCTATACGCACCACATTTCACATAGCTAGGTTTGTACTGCTCAAGACTCGAAGCAAAGGATTATAAAAAAAAACACTCTCCACCACATTTTAAAATGTCTGAAAACATTCTTCCAAACTTGGAATCTGAATGTCATGTAAACGACTTGAATCCTAAAATCCAGCGAATCCTCAGCTCTGGTAAATCTGTCAGTTGTCACACTATATACAAATCAGAGCCTGTGAGATGACATTTACCTAGCTGAGAGTAAACGTCCGTGTCTCAGCGTGGTGCTGGGGTGCGGGTGGTGAGAGACTGAGCGTCAGACCATGAGGCCTGACATTCGGTACACGCGCACGCGCACGCGCACGCGCACGCGCACGCGCACGCGCACGCGCACGCGCACGCGCACGCGCACGCACACGCGCACGCACACGCACACGCACACGCACACACACAAGCGCGCGCGCGCGCGCGCGCGCGCGGTGGTCTTACCGAGCCGGTGTTGGCCGGGGAGAGAGTCAGACCAGGTGGTCTTACCGAGCCGGTGTTGGCAGGAGAGAGTCAGACCAGGTGGTCTTACCGAGCCGGTGTTGGCCGGGGAGAGAGTCAGACCAGGTGGTCTTACCGAGCCGGTGTTGGCCGGGGAGAGAGTCAGACCAGGTGGTCTTACCGAGCCGGTGTTGGCCGGGGAGAGAGTCAGACCAGGTGGTCTTACCGAGCCGGTGTTGGCAGGAGAGAGTCAGACCAGGTGGTCTTACCGAGCCGGTGTTGGCCGGGGAGAGTCAGACCAGGTGGTCTTACCGAGCCGGTGTTGGCCGGGGAGAGTCAGACCAGGTGGTCTTACCGAGCCGGTGTTGGCAGGAGAGAGTCAGACCAGGTGGTCTTACCGAGCCGGTGTTGGCCGGGGAGAGAGTCAGACCAGGTGGTCTTACCGAGCCGGTGTTGGCCGGGGAGAGTCAGACCAGGTGGTCTTACCGAGCCGGTGTTGGCAGGAGAGAGTCAGACCAGGTGGTCTTACCGAGCCGGTGTTGGCCGGGGAGAGAGTCAGACCAGGTGGTCTTACCGAGCCGGTGTTGGCCGGGGAGAGTCAGACCAGGTGGTCTTACCGAGCCGGTGTTGGCCGGGGAGAGAGTCAGACCAGGTGGTCTTACCGAGCCGGTGTTGGCAGGAGAGAGTCAGACCAGGTGGTCTTACCGAGCCGGTGTTGGCCGGGGAGAGAGTCAGACCAGGTGGTCTTACCGAGCCGGTGTTGGCAGGAGAGAGTCAGACCAGGTGGTCTTACCGAGCCGGTGTTGGCCGGGGAGAGAGTCAGACCAGGTGGTCTTACCGAGCCGGTGTTGGCCGGGGAGAGAGTCAGACCAGGTGGTCTTACCGAGCCGGTGTTGGCAGGAGAGAGTCAGACCAGGTGGTCTTACCGAGCCGGTGTTGGCCGGGGAGAGAGTCAGACCAGGTGGTCTTACCGAGCCGGTGTTGGCAGGAGAGAGTCAGACCAGGTGGTCTTACCGAGCCGGTGTTGGCAGGAGAGAGTCAGACCAGGTGGTCTTACCGAGCCGGTGTTGGCCGGGGAGAGAGTCAGACCAGGTGGTCTTACCGAGCCGGTGTTGGCCGGGGAGAGAGTCAGACCAGGTGGTCTTACCGAGCCGGTGTTGGCCGGGGAGAGAGTCAGACCAGGTGGTCTTACCGAGCCGGTGTTGGCCGGGGAGAGAGTCAGACCAGGTGGTCTTACCGAGCCGGTGTTGGCAGGAGAGAGTCAGACCAGGTGGTCTTACCGAGCCGGTGTTGGCCGGGGAGAGAGTCGGACCAGGTGGTCTTACCGAGCCGGTGTTGGCAGGAGAGAGTCAGACCAGGTGGTCTTACCGAGCCGGTGTTGGCAGGAGAGAGTCAGACCAGGTGGTCTTACCGAGCCGGTGTTGGCCGGGGAGAGAGTCAGACCAGGTGGTCTTACCGAGCCGGTGTTGGCCGGGGAGAGAGTCAGACCAGGTGGTCTTACCGAGCCGGTGTTGGCCGGGGAGAGAGTCAGACCAGGTGGTCTTACCGAGCCGGTGTTGGCCGGGGAGAGAGTCAGACCAGGTGGTCTTACCGAGCCGGTGTTGGCCGGGGAGAGAGTCAGACCAGGTGGTCTTACCGAGCCGGTGTTGGCCGGGGAGAGAGTCAGACCAGGTGGTCTTACCGAGCCGGTGTTGGCCGGGGAGAGAGTCAGACCAGGTGGTCTTACCGAGCCGGTGTTGGCCGGGGAGAGAGTCAGACCAGGTGGTCTTACCGAGCCGGTGTTGGCCGGGGAGAGAGTCAGACCAGGTGGTCTTACCGAGCCGGTGTTGGCCGGGGAGAGAGTCAGACCAGGTGGTCTTACCGAGCCGGTGTTGGCCGGGGAGAGAGTCAGACCAGGTGGTCTTACCGAGCCGGTGTTGGCCGGGGAGAGAGTCAGACCAGGTGGTCTTACCGAGCCGGTGTTGGCCGGGGAGAGTCAGACCAGGTGGTCTTACCGAGCCGGTGTTGGCAGGAGAGAGTCAGACCAGGTGGTCTTACCGAGCCGGTGTTGGCCGGGGAGAGTCAGACCAGGTGGTCTTACCGAGCCGGTGTTGGCCGGGGAGAGAGTCAGACCAGGTGGTCTTACCGAGCCGGTGTTGGCCGGGGAGAGAGTCAGACCAGGTGGTCTTACCGAGCCGGTGTTGGCCGGGGAGAGAGTCAGACCAGGTGGTCTTACCGAGCCGGTGTTGGCCGGGGAGAGAGTCAGACCAGGTGGTCTTACCGAGCCGGTGTTGGCCGGGGAGAGAGTCAGACCAGGTGGTCTTACCGAGCCGGTGTTGGCAGGAGAGAGTCAGACCAGGTGGTCTTACCGAGCCGGTGTTGGCCGGGGAGAGTCAGACCAGGTGGTCTTACCGAGCCGGTGTTGGCAGGAGAGAGTCAGACCAGGTGGTCTTACCGAGCCGGTGTTGGCAGGAGAGAGTCAGACCAGGTGGTCTTACCGAGCCGGTGTTGGCCGGGGAGAGAGTCAGACCAGGTGGTCTTACCGAGCCGGTGTTGGCAGGAGAGAGTCAGACCAGGTGGTCTTACCGAGCCGGTGTTGGCCGGGGAGTCAGACCAGGTGGTCTTACCGAGCCGGTGTTGGCCGGGGAGAGAGTCAGACCAGGTGGTCTTACCGAGCCGGTGTTGGCCGGGGAGAGTCAGACCAGGTGGTCTTACCGAGCCGGTGTTGGCCGGGGAGAGAGTCAGACCAGGTGGTCTTACCGAGCCGGTGTTGGCCGGGGAGAGAGTCAGACCAGGTGGTCTTACCGAGCCGGTGTTGGCAGGGGAGAGAGTCAGACCAGGTGGTCTTACCGAGCCGGTGTTGGCCGGGGAGAGAGTCAGACCAGGTGGTCTTACCGAGCCGGTGTTGGCCGGGGAGAGAGTCAGACCAGGTGGTCTTACCGAGCCGGTGTTGGCCGGGGAGAGTCAGACCAGGTGGTCTTACCGAGCCGGTGTTGGCCGGGGAGAGAGTCAGACCAGGTGGTCTTACCGAGCCGGTGTTGGCCGGGGAGAGAGTCAGACCAGGTGGTCTTACCGAGCCGGTGTTGGCCGGGGAGAGAGTCGGACCAGGTGGTCTTACCGAGCCGGTGTTGGCAGGAGAGAGTCAGACCAGGTGGTCTTACCGAGCCGGTGTTGGCCGGGGAGAGAGTCAGACCAGGTGGTCTTACCGAGCCGGTGTTGGCCGGGGAGAGAGTCAGACCAGGTGGTCTTACCGAGCCGGTGTTGGCCGGGGAGAGTCAGACCAGGTGGTCTTACCGAGCCGGTGTTGGCCGGGGAGAGAGTCAGACCAGGTGGTCTTACCGAGCCGGTGTTGGCCGGGGAGAGAGTCAGACCAGGTGGTCTTACCGAGCCGGTGTTGGCCGGGGAGAGAGTCAGACCAGGTGGTCTTACCGAGCCGGTGTTGGCCGGGGAGAGAGTCAGACCAGGTGGTCTTACCGAGCCGGTGTTGGCAGGAGAGTCAGACCAGGTGGTCTTACCGAGCCGGTGTTGGCCGGGGAGAGAGTCAGACCAGGTGGTCTTACCGAGCCGGTGTTGGCAGGAGAGAGTCAGACCAGGTGGTCTTACCGAGCCGGTGTTGGCCGGGGAGAGTCAGACCAGGTGGTCTTACCGAGCCGGTGTTGGCAGGAGAGAGTCAGACCAGGTGGTCTTACCGAGCCGGTGTTGGCCGGGGAGAGAGTCAGACCAGGTGGTCTTACCGAGCCGGTGTTGGCCGGGGAGAGAGTCAGACCAGGTGGTCTTACCGAGCCGGTGTTGGCCGGGGAGAGTCAGACCAGGTGGTCTTACCGAGCCGGTGTTGGCAGGAGAGAGTCAGACCAGGTGGTCTTACCGAGCCGGTGTTGGCAGGAGAGAGTCAGACCAGGTGGTCTTACCGAGCCGGTGTTGGCCGGGGAGAGAGTCAGACCAGGTGGTCTTACCGAGCCGGTGTTGGCAGGAGAGAGTCAGACCAGGTGGTCTTACCGAGCCGGTGTTGGCCGGAGAGAGAGTCAGACCAGGTGGTCTTACCGAGCCGGTGTTGGCCGGGGAGAGAGTCAGACCGCTGGCCAGCGTCCGTAGCTCGTCCACACTGGCCGAGATCGGGCCGCCGCCGTTACTCAGCGGGTTGATCTTCACGTGGATCTTACTGGTGGGGTCCTCGTCTGTAGGGATCACAAGCAGTGCAGGTGGGGCGTCAAAACGACACACGCTGCGCAAAGTTCAGACGCCTATCTTTGAATATAATCATATAATGAACGATCATATAATGAACATGGGGAAATACAGCCCCCAGGCGCCCAGGGCACACAGCGCTCACGTGACGCTGCTCCGGACAATGATGGGCGCCATAGAACCAGGGGCGGATCCAGAAAATCTGCAAGGGGGGGGGGGGGGGCGCATAAATTGCAGTGGTGTCCCTGCCTATACCCAAATATGAAAACTCAACGGATTTGGTCCACTATATGTTTAGGGCTATTTTATCTTATTTTTGTATTGACAAAAGTTGGCTATATGTATTTTCAATATCAGTCGCACCCTATGTATCATTTCAAGTACCGCGAATGGTGCTAAAATATATAATTTGTACAGTCAAGGGTGGCCCCAGACGGCTGATGAAGAGGGGGGGGGGGGGGGGTAGTCGAGGTTCCTAACCGGGGGAGGGGGGGGGGGGGAGTAGCGTTTTATTACGAGCAGTGAATCTTATGCATGCGATAGCAGTGTATCATATTGCTTTGTGTCTCGTGCGGACTTCAAAAAAAAAATATTGAACTAAAAATAGGCATGATTTTGCGAAGAGAAAATTGTTTTTGCGAAGGGAAAATTGTTTTTGCTTGAAGAAAATTGTTCACAAAAGCTGCCCTTAAACTTAACTACCAATGGTATTTACGAAAAATGGACACCCATACAACTATTATTACGCAGCGAAGCGGCGCCAAAATCAAAATTTGAGGTTTTGAGCGGGATGGAGAACTAATTTTTGCTATTGGAACCAGAATGCAGGGTCAAAACGAGGAAATATGTCTGGAGCAAAGAGTGGGGTCAAAAGAAATGTTGCTCCCACATTTAAGGTCAAAGGTGGGGCCATGGCCCCCCTGTCCCCCTCCCCCTTGCGGCCGCTAGTGTGTACAGTCTATATTATACCCTTTTGTACTGGAAAAGAACACTGATTGATGCGGTACGGATTTTTTTTGCTTTATTTTTGGGTCTGGATAACTAAGCCCTAAACATCGAAAGGTTATATATGTATCAGCCCAAGGGCACCAAGCAGCCACTCAATGAGATTCTTCCACCGCAAAGATAGAAGGAATTTCGCCGCAGCTTTGCCACTGCGGAAAATCAGAATCAGAATCAGAATCAGAATCAGATATATTCTGAACATATCCAGAAAACTGGCTATTCTATGTTCAGTCACAGAATACATGATATACAACACTATACAGTATACACTTATCTAGAAACCACACACGTTTTCTCGTATTGTGACATCCTAACAACAGTCATTGCCATCTGTAGACCATATTACTATCACACCCTAGTTATCAGACTTGTGGTGGTAGGGCGGGGCGTACTGTTTGTTCCAGTTCTGTAGGGCCCTAAAGCCGTAGGACCAGCGCTGCAGTTCGGTTCTTATCAACGGTAGCTGTAAGAGCGGTGCCGCTGCTGAGCGTGTTACGCAGTCTGTCACCTGACATCGGTAGGTGAGTAGGTTAGCTAAGGCAGACGGTGCATATTCCCTGCTCATAAGTCTGTTCAGTAGCGTGACATCGCAGGTCTGGATCATACTTTCAACAAACGGCCAGCCCAGCTCGGTCAGCGCTGCGGTGACGTGATCGTACTTCTTCAGGTTCGTAACAATACGCACCGCGAAATGTACGACCTTTTGAAGCCGATCTCGCTGTTTGGCACACGCTCCTCCCCAGACGCAAGCACAATACCTCAACAATGGGAAGACCAGCGTCTCAATAAGAAAAGCCCTGAGGTCACGAGGTAATTTGGAGCGTATCTTGGCCATGCCAACCAGAACATTGTTACAACGCTGTACAACCATGGATATATGGTGCTCCCATGTCAGTACAGGGTCTAGTACGACGCCAAGTACTTTAATCTTAGTAACACCGTCCAAGACATGGTCGCTGAAACGGATGGTAAAATCTTGGGTCTTCCTTCTTCGCGTTTTGAACAGAAGGAACTCCGTTTTTGAGGGATTTATTTTCAAACTATTCTGCGTGAACCAGGTGAGAGCAGTATCCAAGGTGCTTTCAATCCTGGCCTTAAGAGCGTCAACGTTCTTGGGTTCGTCTGAATCAATAAACTGGGCATCGTCAGCGTACAAAACTACCTTACCTTTTTGTGCTACCTTTTTCTCACAAAATTATAACAGCTTGGTTGCAGTTGCTTACCAGGTTTAAATACGTTTCATCGATTTACAGCTATGAACCACATTATTTATTTTAAAAAACGGCGGGCACCATGGGTTCGTTCGCGACAAAAAACGATAGTCAACAAACATCGTGACATCGAAGATTTATCAGGACGCACGTATGTAATATGTGCCGCGAAGCGACGCATTTTTTGTCTCTTAATTTGTGCACAATTTCGCATAAAATAGGTAGGTTTTCAGCAATTTGACGGAGGCACCAGGGCATTGGTGCCCTACCTCCCCCTCCTGGATTAAAAGGGCCCGGTGCCCCCCCCCCCCCCTGTTCCACCGCCTGTGGAAGCGGATCCCGACTCCCTCAGGGCCATCAGGGCCCCTCGAGTCCGATACGTTGTTGCCTCTGGTATAAAGACACTTTGGTGCTCCTTCATAGCCCAATGGACGGAAGGCATGAAGGGGCTTTTTGTGCATAATTTAGCAATTCTAATTTAGCATCATTTCTAAAGAGAAAAAAACAGCGACCAATGCTAGTGATTTCACGACGGCACCAGGACATTGTTTCCCCCTCCTGGATTCAAGGAAGCACGGTGTCCCGGTGCCTCCTCTCGCCACACAATACCGCCTACCGGCGCGGTGGTGCCCCTGGTACACCGGCGCGATGGTGCCCTTGGTTCACCGGCACGATGGTGCCCCTGGTGCCCCGGTGCGGTGGTGCCCCTGGTAGCCCGGCGCGGTGGTGCCCCTTCGCGGTCCAAGGGGTGGGGGTATGACCCCCGTGACCCCCCCCCCCCCCCCCCCCATCCGCCACTGCATAGAACCTAGTAGCTGCGGCGCCTAAAGTTCTAATCCCATCACCATCATCAGCTCCAGACAGTGAGTCTGACCTGACTCAAAACACACTCTGACCTGAGTCTGAGTCCGATGACGAGTAGAAGCTGTCGTGGCGTTTCTTCTTATCGGTTTCGTTCCGGGGACGGACTGAGAAGCCCTCCTCGTCCACCACCGGACTGGACTTATGGTTTTCCTCACTGGCGACGGACCAGCAGCATCAGTGAGTGAGTGAGTGAGTGAGTGAGTGAGTGAGTGAGTGAATGAATGAATGAATGAATGAATGAATGAATAAGTAAGTAAGTAAGTAAGTAAGTGAGTGAGTGAGTGAGTGAGTGAGTGAGTGAGTGAGTGAGTGAGTGAGTGAGTGAGTGAGTGAGTGAGTGAGTGAGTGAGTGAGTGAGTGAGTGAGTGAAGGAATATATCAATAAATGAATGAATTAATTAATACATGAATGAATGTAAGTATGTATGTATCAACGAATGAATGGGTGAATGAATGGATGAATGAATGAGACAATGAATGAATGAGAAAATGACTTAATGAGAAAATGAATGAATGAGGAAATGAATGAATGAGAAAATGAATGAATGAGAAAATGAATGAATGAGAAAATGAATGAAGGAGAAAATGAATGAAGGAGAAAATGAATTAATGAGAAAATGAATGAATGAGAAAATGAATGAATGGGAGAGTAATGGGAGAGTAAGTGGCACCAAACCCGGCTTCAACCGATACGATTTGGGCATCGTTTCAATACAACGGTGCCTGCCTGCGCTCGCAAGGCCTGTCACATGCTAACACCAGTAGTAGAGCCCTTCTTGGGAATGAGAATCCCCATGGAACCCATGGCACGGGATGGAAATGGGTGACAATGGGGCCATTTCTGGAAATGTAACGGGTTTGAACGGGTTTGGGACAGACCGTATAATTTTTTAGCACCACGAAAAGTGAAATATGCTGAAACGGGTGGGAATGGGAGAATCCATTATGAATTCGGATTGGAACGGGTTTGGGTCTGGCTGAATGGGCTGGAACGGGATGTGGGCTGAAAATGTGTCCCATGAAGGGCTCTAGGCCAGTAGCCTATCGTGTATGAAGCATGGGCCTCATAGTGCAGTCAGTCAGAAATTGAACACCAGTTGAATCCATGTCTGTCTCCGACGATACAACTAGATACACACCGAAATGACAGCTCGAACTCATCAGCTGGACTTGAAGTTAGTGCGTACCTGTCTGATTTTTCGTTGTCTCGCTTCGACTTGGACTGCTTGTCTCGTTTGCGTCTTCCTCTTAGGAACCCTGCAAATATGTTAGTGTTTGTATGTGGGTGGGAAAAACAGACGATGGAGCAAACATGAACGTGATTTGATTAGGGAATTATGGATTATTTTTAATAGTTGATGCGCATAGTATAAATAGTGAAGAACTGTGGTCAAAATTCTAAGCGATTGCATTATCATTACTTGACAAAAAGCGCAACCTGTAGACAATTTAGCATAGGCAATGTCTGGCAATCAATGTAAAGAAGTGAACATAAGCAATCGTGCATTGCTACGTAACAAGCACCACCCAATACCCCTACAGTCTGCACCATGAACACGTCTTACACAGCATATACTTCCCGTCTAGCGATAGAGTAACCGTGCAACGAAAACTTAGAAACGTGAACGTCGGATCAGACCGGCAAAAGAAACGAAAGATAACAGAAACTATTTGATGATGCAGCCGAACTAGTATACATAATGGGAAGAGAACAGAAACAAGTGTGCAGCTTTTGTGCACGGAAGTAAAGCAACTGACAAAAGAGAGTGAAAGAGAGATAGAGTGCAATAAAGTCGAGGTTTTAACCTGAAGTCCACGAGCTGCCCTGCTGTTGCCACGTAGACAAGTCCCCTGAAGCATGCAAGAAACACCTAGTCTCGCGGGCATCATGTCCACGCAACAGGTGGTCAACAACACAAACAACACAGTTTTATGAGACGAACTCACATTGAACAGCCAAGGCCTTCAGAGCGATACAGATACATAGTGAACCGGCGCATCGGCTCGGACAAGGGACATTTAATCATAGTTCCTCCGGCCGGCAAAATGGCTGATGGCGTAAAAATAAAAGAATAAAGCTGAAAGGCGTAATATATTCTAACAGAAGTTTGGTTTGAATATTTTCGCCGTAATCGAATATCAGCCGAACCTCAAATATGACAGACACGTATGCTACTCCCAAAATAAACATGTTAATATGCAATTTGTAAAGCGTTCCGGATTCAGGCATAAGGCTTTCGGTTAGGCTCAAGCCCGCTCATGAAAAGCAATGCAAGACCATGGCAAGCAAGTTAGGCGGGAGTTGCAAACTTTGCGACATGCTATTTAATCGCGCATGAAAACGTTAGGGATGCAGTCATTCGGTCAAAATAATTCAGAATAGGATCATATTTGATGGGGACGAAACTAAATAGAGCAATTAACTAGTTTACTGTGATTGCATCAACTCAGAACCGTAAGAGTTTAATTATCCATCGGGCGAAGCTAACCCAAACATATATAAACGGTTATGCCAACGGCACCCAAGCCACCATCCGCAAATTAGAAGCCGTTATTTCCCGATTCCATCTCCTGAAGCCCCAGACGGCATACCAGCGAAGACGCCCTATTGAAACCAATTCCCGCTGCTCCCAAACCAGCCGAGTCAGTTACCACGAGCTCCACAGCTCCGTTAATGCTGAGTTAGCCATCGCCGTAGCCACCACCCATCGCCATCCGAGCTCCTCATCCGCCCAAACGTTAGAGTCGCAGCCCGCGGAACCCCAGCAGCCCGATTAGCCCGTGTCAGCCGGCATCTGCGCCCAGGCAGGCCGCACTACCGTCATCTGCCCGTCCTGGACCAGCCGGCCGGCTATTTACACTTTGACGAGCGCAGCTGCTGTCCGCGGCTGCTGGCGGGCTCGCCGGCGGCGGCTCCGTCCGGACTGGCGGCCGCCGACCGACTCGGACCGCCGCTGGAGGTGGACACGTCGTCCCCGGCCCCGGCGCTGCCGCCGCCGCCGCCGCCGCCGCCGCCGCCGCCGCCGGTCGCCGCAGCTGCCGGCACGGTCCCGGCCGTCACCACGCCGAACAGTGGTGTCACAATGCCACACCACGGCATCGAGCAGAGGGAGGGAGAGAAAGGCCGCGCGTTCACTCCGGCACACGTACACACACACACACATACACGTGGAACACACAGATAGACAGAGCAGCACAGAGAGAAGCACATGCTCAACAGAGATACGGTCGGCGACAGAGTCACACGAGACGCACGAAGCTCGCGCGCGGGAGGGAGGAGCTGGGCAGGGCGGTGGCGAACACCGTCATGCAGGCCGCGGCAGGCAGACAGAGGAGCGGCCACAGAGTTGTCACAGGGCGGACGTGTGGGCGGGCTCAAGGCAGGGGTGCGGCCGGCCGCTGGGGGGCGGCGGCAGGGGTCGCCGGCGTCAGGAGGGACGCGGCGAGCCTACCTTGTCGGGCGGCGGCGGCGGCGGCGGCGGCAGCTGAGCGTGACTCGTCGAGTCCTGCCGAGCCCGTCTCGCTGACGGCGTCCGGCGTCGAGCCGACCGAGGCCGAGCTCGGCGCCGGAAGCTCCTCGAACTCGAGCAGCACTGTCGGCCGGAGCGGCAGGGGTCAGGTAACGACCGACGACCGGCCGCGGTGACATGGGACAGACAGGTGTCCGGATAGACTGGGCAGAAGAGACAGCAGACAAAGGCGTCTCACCAATACATGAAGTGGACTGACGTGCAAATATTTCCTACATTACACTCAAAATTAAGTAGAGAATGATATCAAAATATCTCTTTATCGGTTACACCACGTTAAAGGGACATTGTCACCTAGCAGGCCAATATGGAGTTTTTTTGTGTATATCGGTCGATTCTTAAGCGTGTCCGATTTCACCTGCAAAATTTGGTTCCCGAAACTCCCCCTTAGATTAAAAAAAAAATTGCACCACTCATACTTGCCAAGCATTCGTAAAATTGGAGTCGCCACATCACTATTTAGAAACACTTATTCAGTATTCAGTATTCAGTTGACTTCGGGCGTCATGAAGATAGGTGCAGGCACCTGACTTGCCCGCTCTGGTCTCGCTCATGATCAGTTATGGCCATGTTGTCAATTATGTAATTGTGGGACAATACACATATGCATGCTTCCCACTCTTCCCTAGGCGTGGAGGTACATCTCCCGCTTCCAGTGTCCATCGAGTCTGCTCTTGAATGGGTTGAGAGTATCAGCGGTGACTCTGTTCCCTGGCAGGGCATCCCAGTCGATGATCGATCTGATGCTCAGTGTTTTTTCCTTATCCCGGTTTGGGCATGGGGCTTCGCGATCTTGAGTGGATGTCCCCTGGTGGTTCTGGAAGTCGGTTCCTGGAAGAACGCTTCACGAGGCACGTCCAGCTGGCCGTGCATCACCTGGTAGACGAGGATGACGTCCCCCCTGCGCCTCCGGTACTGCAGCGATGGTAGGTGTAGTGCTTCCAGGCGCTCTCCGTAGGGCAGCTGGCGCACCTCTGGTATCAGCCACGTTGCTCGACGCTGCACCCGCTCGACGAGTCGCTGATCTTCCTTCCAGGCGCTCTCCGTAGGGCAGCTGGCGCACCTCTGGTATCAGCCACGTTGCTCGACGCTGCACCCGCTCGACGAGTCGCTGATCTTCCTTCCAGGCGCTCTCCGTAGGGCAGCTGGCGCACCTCTGGTATCAGCCGTGTTGCTCGACGCTGCACCCGCTCGACGAGTCGCTGATCTTCCGTGTTGTGCGGGCCCCAGACAGCGTTGCCGTATTCTAGATGAGGCCGAACCAGAGTTTTGTACAGCAGCGGCAGCGTTTGTGCATCAATGTTCTCGAAGGATCGTCGAATGGCTCCCAAGACTCGGATTGCTCTGGACACCGCCTCTGCCGCCTGTTTTCTGAACTTTAGGTCTTCATCCACTACCACACCTAGGTCCCTCTCCTCTTCCACTTGTATGAGTTCGGTGCTCATCAAGGTGTAGGCGTGTCTAGGATTGGCGGGACCTAGGTGGAGAGTCTTGCACTTCTTCGTGTTGAAAGACATCGTCCACTCGATTGTCCACCGTGCCAGGGCGTCCAAGTCAGCTGGCCCTTTCAGTTGGTCCTTTCCAGTTTGGCTGTGCACAGTAGAGTACAACTTCGCGTCGTCTGCAAAGAGCTTGGCTGCTCACGCACGAGGGGAGGTCATTTACAAACAGCAGAAACAGTGTCGGCCCGAGAACAGATCCTTGTGGTATTCCACTGACAACTGGTGCCCAGTCTGACTTTGTGCCGTTTACGATCACCCTGTCTTCTTCCCAGTATAAATTCCTGCACCCAGAGTAGCACGTTCTCCCTTATTCCCATGTCATGCATTTTCCTGAGGAGTCGTTGATGTGGAACAGAGTCAAACGCCTCATGAAAATCAAGATACATTACGTCCACGGGGAGTCCATCTTCAATTTGCCGACTCCAGTCTTCGATACAAGTTAACAGTTGGGAGACACACGATCGTTTTGCCACAAAGCCGTGCTGCGCTGTGTTTAGTTGTCCCGTGACTTGCATGTGCTCCATGATTCTATCCCGAACGAATGACTCGCAAATCTTAGAGAGCACAGAGGTAAGGCTCACTGGTCTGTAATTGGCTGCATCTTGCTTGCTTGCTTTTTTAAATATTGGCACCACCTCTCCGACTTTCCAGTCTTCCGGAACAGTGTTTTCAACCAGTGATTTCTGTAAAAGCGTGCATAGTGGGATGCTGAGCGGTGTGCAAGATCGTGGAGGATTTTTGGATGAAATCCATCAGGTCCGGGTGAAGATGCTGGACGGAGTCTTTTAAGTTTAACCTCAACTTGGGCAGGGGTGACTTCTATGTTTTCGAGCATCGAGCCCTCCCACCTGTAAGGCAGAGAAGGAATCCTTGAGCAGTCTTCGTCGGTGTACACGCTCGCGAAGAAGCGACTTAGCACCTCGGCCTTCTCGCCATCAGTGGTTGCCTCTGCCTCCGTTCCGTCCTGCTTCTGAGGTTAGCGACTCCGGATTTGGTTTTGGTGCGGCTGTTTACATAGCGCCAGAACGCCTTTGGGTTTGCTTTTATATCTCCTGCCAATTTTTTCTCGAAATTTCGTCTGAGCTCTCTGGTCAGTCGTCTGAGGTCATTCCTGGTCCTGACGAAGCGCTGGTGGTTCGCGGGCCCCGGGTTCCTCGCGTAAACTCTCCATAGTTGTTTCTTTTTGCCATTGCTTGCCGTGTCATGTAGATATTCTTCCTTTTAGCTAGCGGACGGAGGATTGGAACGCATCGTTCGATGGCCTGGCGCAGATGACCACAGAAGAACTGACTGACGCACTGACGCACTGACGCACTGACGTTGAGGTTATCAGCCTCCTCCCACGGCACATTGCACAGCATGTCCGTCATACGGCTGATGTCGGCCTTGTGGAGGGCGCGCTTTCCAATTTTGCTCGGCTCCACCGAAGAGTAGCACTCTAGCTTGAAATATATCAACACATGGTCACTACTGCCGAGACCTGGTCGGGTCCTGAGGTCTCTGACGATTTCCTCCTCGTTGGTGAAGACGAGGTCCAGGGTGCTGGGCGCAGTGCCATGTCTGAATCTGGTCGGCTCTCTGACATGTTGGTGTAAATAGCAATCCATAGTGTTCTCGAGACAAGTGTACGAGTGGTGGGCTGAGGGCGCATTACAAATTCCTGCGGGCCAGTCAATGTTCATGTTGTCATGTTGAAATCCCCAAGGATCAACAGGTGTGATGGACGCGTGTTTGTTACTGTTTCTAGAAGGTTGCATAGTGCGTTCGTGTTGGCTGGGTCAGCTGAGGGATTTCGATAAATGCAGCCAAGTTTCAACTGGTCTTCGCCATTTGCCTGAATGCGCACCCATAAGTGTTCAGTGAAGTCAGATTGGGGAAACATTCCGATGACTTCAGCTTCTCTGCACAGTATACCGCCACTCCGCGGATTCAGCTTCTCTGCACAGTATACCGCCACTCCGCGGATTCAGCTTCTCTGCACAGTACATATACCGCCACTCCGCGGATTCAGCTTCTCTGCACAGTATACCGCCACTCCGCGGATTCAGCTTCTCTGCACAGTATACCTCCACTCCGCGGATTCAGCTTCTCTGCACAGTATACCGCCACTCCGCGGATTCAGCTTCTCTGCACAGTACATATACCGCCACTCCGCGGATTCAGCTTCTCTGCACAGTATACCGCCACCCCGCGGATTCAGCTTCTCTGCACAGTATACCGCCACTCCGCGGATTCAGCTTCTCTGCACAGTATACCGCCACTCCGCGGATTCAGCTTCTCTGCACAGTACATATACCGCCACTCCGCGGATTCAGCTTCTCTGCACAGTATACCGCCACTCCGCGGATTCAGCTTCTCTGCACAGTATACTGCCACTCCGCGGATTCAGCTTCTCTGCACAGTATACCGCCACTCCGCGGATTCAGCTTCTCTGCACAGTATACCGCCACTCCGCGGATTCAGCTTCTCTGCACAGTATACCGCCACTCCGCGGATTCAGCTTCTCTGCACAGTATACCGCCACTCCGCGGATTCAGCTTCTCTGCACAGTATACCGCCACTCCGCGGATTCAGCTTCTCTGCACAGTATACCGCCACTCCGCGGATTCAGCTTCTCTGCACAGTATACCGCCACTCCGCGGATTCAGCTTCTCTGCACAGTATACCGCCACTCCGCGGATTCAGCTTCTCTGCACAGTATACCGCCACTCCGCGGATTCAGCTTCTCTGCACAGTATACCGCCACTCCGCGGATTCAGCTTCTCTGCACAGTATACCGCCACTCCGCGGATTCAGCTTCTCTGCACAGTATACCGCCACTCCGCGGATTCAGCTTCTCTGCACAGTATACTGCCACTCCGCGGATTCAGCTTCTCTGCACAGTATACCGCCACTCCGCGGATTCAGCTTCTCTGCACAGTATACTGCCACTCCGCGGATTCAGCTTCTCTGCACAGTATACCGCCACTCCGCGGATTCAGCTTCTCTGCACAGTATACCGCCACTCCGCGGATTCAGCTTCTCTGCACAGTATACCGCCACTCCGCGGATTCAGCTTCTCTGCACAGTATACCGCCACTCCGCGGATTCAGCTTCTCTGCATAGTACATATACCGCCACTCCGCGGATTCAGCTTCTCTGCACAGTATACTGCCACTCCGCGGATTCAGCTTCTCTGCATAGTACACTGCCACTCCGCGGATTCAGCTTCTCTGCACAGTATACCGCCACTCCGCGGATTCAGCTTCTCTGCATAGTACATATACCGCCACTCCGCGGATTCAGCTTCTCTGCACAGTATACTGCCACTCCGCGGATTCAGCTTCTCTGCACAGTATACCGCCACTCCGCGGATTCAGCTTCTCTGCACAGTATACCTCCACCCCGCGGATTCAGCTTCTCTGCACAGTATACCGCCACTCCGCGGATTCAGCTTCTCTGCACAGTATACCTCCACCCCGCGGATTCAGCTTCTCTGCACAGTATACCGCCACTCCGCGGATTCAGCTTCTCTGCACAGTACATATACCGCCACTCCGCGGATTCAGCTTCTCTGCACAGTATACCGCCACTCCGCGGATTCAGCTTCTCTGCACAGTATACTGCCACCCCGCGGATTCAGCTTCTCTGCACAGTATACCGCCACTCCGCGGATTCAGCTTCTCTGCACAGTATACTGCCACCCCGCGGATTCAGCTTCTCTGCACAGTATACCGCCACCCCGCGGATTCAGCTTCTCTGCACAGTATACCGCCACTCCGCGGATTCAGCTTCTCTGCACAGTATACCGCCACTCCGCGGATTCAGCTTCTCTGCACAGTATACCGCCACTCCGCGGATTCAGCTTCTCTGCACAGTATACTGCCACTCCGCGGATTCAGCTTCTCGGCACAGTATACCGCCACTCCGCGGATTCAGCTTCTCTGCACAGTATACCGCCACTCCGCGGATTCAGCTTCTCTGCACAGTATACCGCCACTCCGCGGATTCAGCTTCTCTGCACAGTATACTGCCACTCCGCGGATTCAGCTTCTCTGCATAGTACATATACCGCCACTCCGCGGATTCAGCTTCTCTGCACAGTATACTGCCACTCCGCGGATTCAGCTTCTCTGCACAGTATACCTCCACTCCGCGGATATAGTACTCTTGGTTTCCTTGCTCATGCAGTGATTCACGGCCATGCGAACTATCTTGTTCCAAGATCTTTGTAGTTCTCCTGTTCCCTGTTCAACTAAAACAGATAGACTTGGCAAGTCAAGTGCTTTGAGCAATTCCTCCCAATGACGCACAAGACTACTGGTCCGGTCAGTGTTGACGGCTCCATGAATGATTACGTATCTGGTTAGCGTATGCTCCTTGGCAGCTTTCAGCAGAAAACCTATAAACTGTAGGGCTATCTTTATCAAGAGAATAGAACATGTTGGTGCACCTAGCATTATACAAGTTACCATCTTCTGTGTTTTAGCAGGTAGTCCTTGGATGAGTCGGTAAAGACGCACCAACATTCCTTCCAAGTAAGCAATTTCAGCTGCTGATAGGGACGTGACCGCTAAACTATATATCAGAATTGGTTCGGCATATATCTTCCACGTAGTGTAGTGGGTTATGGGGCTATCTCTTTTTAGGTCAAGTCCATTCTTGCATTTGGCAAAGAACGCCCTTCTTGCTTTCTTCTACTATTGGATATTGGATGGATACTATTGGACTATTGGATCTGTAATGTTTGTGGGCTCTCCAGGGTCCCGACTCGCAGAGCTTGCAGCTGGTAGTTGTGATCTGCCCTGTGTGATGTTGGATGGTCACAGCTCCTGGTTGGTGGGGCCTGCGGTAGGAGCGGGGGCTTGCTGGGTGTTGCTGGTTGCAGCTGGCTTAGGTCCACTTATGATCTTCCCTCTCCGAATGAGAAGGTCTGTTTCACCCTTCCCTTTCCTCCAAGCCAGCTCGACCCTCAGCTTTTCCCCTTCTTCCCTTTCCTTCAGAGACACTTCTTTGCGGACTGTTATTTTCTTTTGAATGTTGCAAACTCAACATCACCATTCCGTCGTTGCACCTTAAAATTAAAATGCGTATGCAGTTAATTATATTTTCAACAACCTTAGCCTCTTTCATAATAAAACAGCAAGAATTGTTATGGCTCGACTTTGGGACCGTAGGAGTTATGTGACCTATATCTTATAACACAGATATAATTTCCAAGGTCAAGTCTCGGCGAATTCGGACGCTTCGGCTTTGGGCGGGCGCCAATTCCACAGCCAAACTGGACGAGAGCGGCCATCATGAATCTAGTACTGAGCACAGCTGGGACCAACGTTTTGGAGTCTGAAATAAATACAAAATGCTTTGCCGATTTTGCTTGCTTTGCTTGCAAAATGCTTTGCCGCTTTAGGTGCTGCAGGAGCAAGTTTGATCTTGAGCATACATGATTGTTGATCCCCACCATCCATTTAAGTTGCTTTTTAGAAATCCTCCGGAGGTGGCAATATCCCTTTAAAAAGGAAAACGAAACTAAAACACGTCTACGATCAAACCCCAAATTGGCAGTATTTCGGTACATACTTCTACATTACATAAGCACCACAAGAGCAGTTGAATACAGCTATCGAGGGCTGCAGTGGCGGGCGGCTGCACACTGGTTACACAGCGCAGCCCCCGTCCACGAATCGCAGGCTCCCTTCACTATGACGTCACCCGGGAGTAGACAAACCTTTGCCCAGCTCCATCACGTGTTAAAAGCACGAACTTTACCGAAGGATGACGACATTATTTTAGTACATAGAGCACTAACTATCCGTTCCACAGATGCAGCCATTCTTAATGTTTGGCGAAATGCACCTGATGTGGCGAAAATATTTGTATAAGTGGAAAATTTGAGATGTTAAAGTTAACGCTGCAAATAGAAAGAAAGGTGTTCTTATACCATAGGGGAAAAAATGACATAGTATTCTTTTTTAAAGAAAATGGAATCCCTTCAACTTTTTGCTGCCAGATGCTACCAAAAAAGCATTGCTTATTCCGTTGCGCGGCGAGGGTACATAGTGTTTCAAACCTGTAAAACCGTGATATTTAAGTTGTATTGACTTCGAATAATCAACAGGGAAGAACATTAGGCTGGTATCATTACATATCTACCTCTTGATTTCCTCCCATGCGGCTACTATCAAATCTATGACGGTCTTAAAACCGGACATGCGCCAAGTATGTCGATATTCCTGAAGATAAATGACGAGAATCGCCGAGCCATAAACGCCTTTTTTATGTGTTACCATATTGCAAAATATTGATGCCAAATGCTCTGACGTCACCCCGGGAGTCGCTTCTACCTCGTGGGTAAACCTTATTAGTAAAGTAATCTTGACACAGCGTACCTGGTTTTTCCAGCCCGGTGTGTTTGGCGAGGGCAAACTCCTCCAGAAGTTTCATCATAGTCTTCTGGTCACACTGTCGCCGCAACTCCACGTTCACCTGCGCAAACAAAACTGCTTAGTGCATAATGATAACAATAATGAGTAAAAGTTGACAAGAGATACACGAATGAACTAGCATAGTGCAACCAACAACGCATAACCTTAACCCGCGCCGTGCCGGGGGGGGGGGGGGTTAGACGCCCCCTGGGTTTTTCTAGGATAAGGTTAAGGTTTTTATAGGATAGCGGAAAAACAGCGGCGCGCAGCACCGCCGTTTTTGGCACAGGTGTTTGGGCATCAATTACCCACATTGTGTCCTTGTCCACTGTTTTGTCCACAATCCACACTTTTTTACCTCGAGTCATCTCATGTCAGGTCACCAGGCCAGGTCACGTGACCCCGCATTCAAAAAAGTTTGAGGTCGTACCACAGCCATAGTGTTTGACTGATCGGTATCAAACTTACAGGCTTTCATAAGGTCACAAGTACCTACAATTCGTTTATCTCGGATTTGTGATATCGGTGACCCAAGGTTGGGTAAATTTTCGTGACTCCCCATTATAAGTCAATGGGGAAATATTAAATGATGATGATGATGATTGGGGTTTTTGGGCGCACCGACTACTTATGGTCAATTGGCGCCCATAACGAAGTTCATCTTGTCACAATGGTATGCTTCCTATTCCGAGGATATACATGATATCAGTCCAATTCCTTCTGTGTTATGTTGTCATAGGCCATTCTTGATGATCCAGGTGCAATTTTTGTTCAGTGATCCCTACAGGGTCAGCTGAGGTCATCCGAGGTCACCAACACTTGTGTTGTCAATAACTCGACAGAATGAAGATAGAGAAGTGAAACCGGCACCAATGTGTTTGTCTCGTCGAGACACGTCTCCCAATATGCAACATGACCTACTTGGGTCACCAATTGACCTTGACCTGAGGTCAAATTTATAAGTTGACCTAACCTGGTCACCATGAATATGATTGGAAGCGCCATGACGAGACAAACACGATGGCGTCACAATTATTGCCTTATCTTTATTAAGTAAAAGGTTATTTGCGAGAAGAAAAAAGCAGTTTTGCCAACAAAAAATGCGTTTGATGACCACTGGAGCCTAAACTATTGACCTGGGCTCAAATCTGAGGACATTAAACCGATTGCATTTTTGCAAGCGCTTTAGATTGTTGTTTTCGTTCGTTCCTAGCTATCATAGTTCCCGAGATATTTGGGGGTATCTGGAGCGAAGTCCTGAAACTGGAAAATCTGACCTTTGATAACCTCTGGTGACCTCAAAATTGACCTGAGCGAAAAATGACTGAAATAGTTTCGAAATGATTTTTGACGAGCTTTGGGACGGTTTTCTCGGGTTTTGTCTACGTCCCATAGGAGCCGAGTTCGAGGGGGGATGGGGCGTCGAAACGCCCCGCCCCGCTCCCCGGCACGGCGAAGGTGGCGCCGAGCACCGGCACGGCGAAGGTGGCGCCGAGCACCGGCACGGCGAATGTGACGCCGAGCACCGGCACGGCGAAGGTGACGCCGAGCACCGGCACGGCGAAGGTGACGCCGAGCACCGGCACGGCGAAGGTGGCGCCGAGCACCGGCACGGCGAAGGTGACGCCGAGCACCGGCACGGCGAAGGTGACGCCGAGCACCGGCACGGCGAAGGTGGCGCCGAGCACCGGCACGGCGAAGGTGACGCCGAGCACCGGCACGGCGAAGGTGGCGCCGAGCACCGGCACGGCGAAGGTGGCGCCGAGCACCGGCACGGCGAAGGTGGCGCCGAGCACCGGCACGGCGAAGGTGGCGCCGAGCACCGGCACGGCGAAGGTGGCGCCGAGCACCGGCACGGCGAAGGTGGCGCCGAGCACCGGCACGGCGAAGGTGGCGCCGAGCACCGGCACGGCGAAGGTGACGCCGAGCACCGGCACGGCGAAGGTGACGCCGAGCACCGGCACGGCGAAGGTGGCGCCGAGCACCGGCACGGCGAAGGTGACGCCGAGCACCGGCACGGCGAAGGTGACGCCGAGCACCGGCACGGCGAAGGTGACGCCGAGCACCGGCACGGCGAAGGTGACACCGAGCACCGGCACGGCGAAGGTGACGCCGAGCACCGGCACGGCGAAGGTGGCACCGAGCACCGGCACGGCGAAGGTGACGCCGAGCACCGGCACGGCGAAGGTGACGCCGAGCACCGGCACGGCGAAGGTGACGCCGAGCACCGGCACGGCGAAGGTGACGCCGAGCACCGGCACGGCGAAGGTGACGCCGAGCACCGGCACGGCGAAGGTGACGCCGAGCACCGGCACGGCGAAGGTGGCGCCGAGCACCGGCACGGCGAAGGTGACGCCGAGCACCGGCACGGCGAAGGTGACGCCGAGCACCGGCACGGCGAAGGTGACGCCGAGCACCGGCACGGCGAAGGTGGCGCCGAGCACCGGCACGGCGAAGGTGACGCCGAGCACCGGCACGGCGAAGGTGACGCCGAGCACCGGCACGGCGAAGGTGGCGCCGAGCACCGGCACGGCGAAGGTGACGCCGAGCACCGGCACGGCGAAGGTGACGCCGAGCACCGGCACGGCGAAGGTGGCGCCGAGCACCGGCACGGCGAAGGTGACGCCGAGCACCGGCACGGCGAAGGTGGCGCCGAGCACCGGCACGGCGAAGGTGGCGCCGAGCACCGGCACGGCGAAGGTGACGCCGAGCACCGGCACGGCGAAGGTGACGCCGAGCACCGGCACGGCGAAGGTGGCGCCGAGCACCGGCACGGCGAAGGTGGCGCCGAGCACCGGCACGGCGCGGGTTAATACAGCAAGGTAGACAATGATTCTTAAAAAGCTTATGCTAAGGTGAATGCAACGACCTTTTAAGCAAACATTATGATTACTTGTCATTCAATCATTGAGCCCATGTTATGTATCGTCAAGGCTATTTATTCATTTATTGCCTAACCCTCCATTCCATATCAACTTACAAATTCCTTCCTTTCTTAACCCGTCAGACATTACAATAAATAATGAGCAAAGCGAAACAATCGACCTACCTCTCGCACTTGTTTGCAGCTTCCATCAAACAGCTTGATGTAGATATCGATGAATTCCTTCATCTGGCACAAATAATTCTCTTCTAACTCTTGGAAGTGCTGAAAAGGTTAACAAACAAATGCAGATGAAGTGCCTACAAGTTAAATGGGGAAACCATGTACGGACCATATATACATATATAGCCAAGTATAGCGACGAGGCCTTTAAATCCTTCTTGATCGTATTAATTATACTCAGAATGATTCTCAAACACACGATAACATGTACAAATTCACGACCTTCGCTACGCACGCCGATCATCGAAGCAACTGTGTGTGAAGAAATTGCAAGAAGCCCATAACTTCTTTGTAGCCTCATCTAGCAAGCGGACGTGACTTCCCCGGCGGGGCGCACTGGAGCTGGCCAAGTAGACGAACCTGGGCGGACTGTACCGTGGCGGTGGTCGCAGTTCAACGTTTGTTTCTGTCATACTTTGATTTAAGCTTTTGCTCTTGTACCCTTCTGCTTTATGTTTACATACTACTTCATTTATGTTTAATAAACATGCTGATGATGATGATGATGAACTGAGGCACATTTCAATATCCCAATCATCATCAATCAAAAGCATGCTGACTCACGAAATCGCTAATGTTACAAGCTTTTGTATATGTCTGTAACTGCTCAGAACTGCCCCATTTTGACCCACCCTCACCGTCTTCCGACTCCATAACAGCCTTACCGTTCAGAACTGTGGCCCCATGCTGACCCCCCCCCCCTCCCTGTCCCCGACTCCATAACAGTCTTACCGTTCAGAACTGTGGCCCCATGCTGACCCTCCCTCACAGTCTTCCGACTCCATAACAGCCTTACCGTTCAGAACTGTGACCCCAGTCTAACCCTCCCTCACAGTCTTCCGACTCCATAACAGCCTTACCGTTCAGAACTGTGGCCCCATTCTGACCCTCCCTCCCTGTTCCCAGACTCCATAACAGCCTTACCGTTCAGAACTGTGACCCCATTCTGACCCACCCTCACCGTCTTCCGACTCCATAACAGCCTTACCGTTCAGAACTGTGACCCCAGTCTAACCCTCCCTCCCTGTTACCAGACTCCATAACAGCCTTACCGTTCAGAACTGTGACCCCATTCTGACCCACCCTCACCGTCTTCCGACTCCATAACAGCCTTACCGTTCAGAACTGTGACCCCAGTCTAACCCTCCACCCCTGTTCCCCGACTCCATAACAGCCTTACCGTTCAGAACTGTGACCCCAGTCTAACCCTCCACCCCTGTTCCCCCATGTCACCCTCGCTCTCTCACCCGACACGACACCACCATTTTGCGCTCGAAGTCGTCCCGCACGGCGCGGTACTTGTCGACCAGGGCGCGGTACTCCTCGGCGGCCTTCTTCAGCTTGGCCTCGGCCTTGTCCGTGTCCTTGCTGGGCTGAGAAGCCTCCTGGAGCCGGCGCAGCTCCGCAGCCCGCTGCTGGTACAGCTCGCGGGCCTTCAGCACGCTGGCCGTCAGCTGCTGGATCGACTGCACCACCTCCATGGTGGGAGCCTCCTCCTCCTTCACCTGATGGAGCGCGGAGACACCGTGTGATCAGAGTTGATGCCATAGGTTGATTGATGCGAGAGGCCTAATAGGGTATCCAACAATGGAGCACGTCTAATGATGCCAGCAAATTAGCGGCACCAGACACCTAAATTGTAATGCATCAACATAGCTGTAACTAAGTGCAACGATTTCAGCATCCACATCGGTCCGAAATACCAATCCTGAACATCAAACTCATCTGTTCCTCTAATTCATGCATGTCATAATGGCCTCACCGTTTTTTACCTCTTACAAAGACCATTACTGACCATTTTTTCCCGCTTATAAAGACGATGACTGGCCGTTTTTTGCCGCCTATAAAGACGATTACTGGCCGTTTTTGCCGCTTATAAAGAGCGTTACTGACCGTTTTCTGTCGTTTGTGCAGGTCGTCGGTGAACTTCTGCACCTCCTTGGCGAGCTCGGAGAGCCGCGTGACGGCCGCCAGGTGGATCGAGGACAACTTCTCGGAGGAGGTGCGCAGCAGCGTCCACACGGGCCCGAACGTGCCGCCCACGCCGGCGTTACTCGCCTTGTGCGCCAGCTTCGCCTGCATCTTGGAGTAACTCTCCTCCAACATCGCCCTGGGACGACCGAATGGAGGGTCAGCGCCGGGCTACAGGGGGTCCCGAGTGGAGGGTCAGCGGCGGGCTGCAGGGGGTCCCGAGTGGAGGGTCAGCGACGGGCTCCAGGGGGTCCCGAGTGGAGGGTCAGCGGCGGGCTGCAGGGGGTCCCGAGTGGAGGGTCAGCGACGGGCTCCAGGGGGTCCCGAGTGGAGGGTCAGCGGCGGGCTGCAGGAGGTCCCGAGTGGAGGGTCAGCGGCGGGCTACAGGGGTCCCGAGTGGAGGGTCAGCGGCGGGCTGCAGGAGGTCCCGAGTGGAGGGTCAGCGGCGGGCTGCAGGGGGTCCCGAGTGGAGGGTCAGCGGCGGGCTGCAGGGGGTCCCGAGTGGAGGGTCAGCGGCGGGCTGCAGGGGGTCCCGAGTGGAGGGTCAGCGGCGGGCTGCAGGGGGTCCCGAGTGGAGGGTCAGCGACAAGCTCCAGGGGGTCCCGAGTGGAGGGTCAGCGGCGGGCTGCAGGGGGTCCCGAGTGGAGGGTCAGCGACGGGCTCCAGGGGGTCCCGAGTGGAGGGTCAGCGGCGGGCTGCAGGGGGTCCCGAGTGGAGGATCAGCGGCGAGCTGCAGGGGGTCCCGAGTGGAAGGTCAGCGGCGGGCTGCAGGGGGTCCCGAGTGGAGGGTCAGCGGCGGGCTGCAGGGGGTCCCGAGTGGAGGGTCTGCGGCGGGCTGCAGGGGGTCCCGAGTGGAGGGTCAGCGCCGGACTGCAGGGGATCCCGAGTGGAGGGTCAGCGGCGGGCTGCAGGGGGTCCCGAGTGGAGGGTCAGCGACGGGCTCCAGGGGGTCCCGAGTGGAGGGTCAGCGGCGGGCTGCAGGGGGTCCCGAGTGCAGGGTCAGCGGCGGGCTGCAGGGGGGTCCCGAGTGGAGGGTCAGTGGCGGGCTGCAGGGGGTCCCGAGTGGAGGGTCAGCGACGGGCTCCAGGGGGTCCCGAGTGGAGGGTCAGCGGCGGGCTACAGGGGGTCCCGAGTGGAGAGTCAGCGGCGGGCTGCAGGGGGTCCCGAGTGGAGGGTCAGCGACGGGCTCCAGGGGGTCCCGAGTGGAGAGTCAGCGGCGGGCTGCAGGGGGTCCCGAGTGGAGGATCAGCGGCGAGCTGCAGGGGGGTCCCGAGTGGAGGGTCAGCGACGGGCTCCAGGGGGTCCCGAGTGGAGGGTCAGCGGCGGGCTGCAGGGGGTCCCGAGTGGAGGGTCAGCGGCGGGCTCCAGGGGGTGTGCAGGTGGTTCAGACTAGACGGACAGTAATGTAGATATTGAGAGCTGATTCTGTATTATGCCCTATGTCATGATGGTGTATAAAAGTCTTACTTACTGATGTTCGGCGGGTTTGGTTTAACGTACATAAACTGGGGCTACTTTGCACACTTTTTAGCTTTGACATTGAATATCTATTTTGCTAAATTGCAATAGAGCCATGAATCAAGCACTCATCTGGGGGCTGGTGGTGGGGCTATCCATTCCTGCACTTATTTCAAAGTTACACCACGATTCAAAGTAGCCCTAGTTCACGGTATGGCAAACAACACACTGGACAGGATTGATGGAGCTGGATGATTCACTTTCAAACGAAATAATGCCAGATTCTTGATTTTTGCATACAAATACATAACAAGCCAAAGTTCAACAAGGAAAAACATTCCCTTTCAGCAATAAGCTCTGATACGATAAAGCATCGAAGCCAATAATAATATCACACCTCTCTTTGAAGAAATCTGCCAGCTCTTTGCTTGCATTTTGTCCATGCTTGGTATTCTGGTACAGAACATCGAATCCACTGTTCTTCTCCCCCTGAAAATGTAGGCAGTTAAAGACTAGCACATCACGATGATATGACATGTTGGATATATAGACATACACGCACGTACGCATGCACACATACACACCTATTGAAAGCAGGTCTACTACCGCTTTAAATACACTATTTTCGTGAATTATCTATTAACGTTTCTGGTTACCAGATAGTTGATTAACAACAGAGAAGACTTACGTCATGTGTTGATGATAAGATGTCATGAGAGTGGGAAAATTAGTATACTTTAGTCGCAATTAAATACAGTAGCAATATCATCATGTGTAATGATTTGTAATGTCATAGACTAGGCATGGAGCAGGACACCTACACTGTAATGATTTGTAATGTCATAGACTAGGCATGGAGCAGGACACCTACACTGTAATGATTTGTAATGTCATAGACCAGGCATGGAGCAGGACACCTACACTGTAATGATTTGTAATGTCATAGACTAGGCACGGAGCAGGACACCTACACTGTAATGATTTGTAATGTCATAGACTAGGCATGGAGCAGGACACCTACACTGTAATGATTTGTAATGTCATAGACTAGGCATGGAGCAGGACACCTACACTGTAATGATTTGTAATGTCATAGACTAGGCATGGAGCAGGACACCTACACATTATAAAGAAGTTTACTTACCCAGAAATAATCACAGAAATCTACAGTCATTGTGTGTTAACATTGAAAAACATCAGATGTTTCACAAATCCAGTTCACTCTCAACCATTCATACTTCTCTGAATCTTGTCTAGTCTCTGGAAACATGTCCTGAAACACATTCAAGATCTCAGTGATGACGATGGCTATAACATATTTTGAGACGATATATGAACATTACTTCAATTTTTGTGTGAGAAAGAATAATGCACTTAAATAATTACTCATGTTATATGTCATATTTATGATCAAAAGAGTCATATGGTCATTAACCCTCGCTCTATGGGGGGGGGGGGCTGACAGCCCCCCCCCCCCCCCCCTGAGGTTTTTCTTGAATAACTTTTGACACATGTGGCGCATTTTGCTGAAATTTTCAGTAGCTGAGTTTACAACAATTATATGTATCCTATCAAAATTTGAAGTGTATACAACTATTAGATCGTGATCTATGACCTTTCGTCAAGGGCATGTCAGACCCCAAAGGGCCATTGACCTGACCCCAAAGGTCACCAGTTGACCTAGATACTCAAAATGGTATGCCTTTGGATTTTTCATATGGCAGGCAACACGTTACTTTTTACGGTCTCTCTATCTCTTCCTGTTCGGAGGTTATAATAGGCGCCCTGTACAGTGTGCATGTGCTGTAATGCAAAACGCATAGCAATTCTCATCTATGGTGACGATTTCCGTGACCTAAGAGCAGTGGCGTACCAAAGATTCACGCCAGGAGGGGACATTATTTTATCAGGGGGGCATAAGGTACCCCCACCAAAAAAAACTCACCTGATTTGGCCCACTATATTTTTAGAGGGGCATATTTTCAACATTTTTTTCCTTAAAAATATATAAAACATTAATTTTGTCAAAATAGGGCCCTTCGGGCCCCATTTCCAAAGGGACACATACGGCTAAGGGGGCAAGTAGGGGCACTTCAGGGGGGGGGGGCAATTGCCCCCCTCCCCCTTGGGTATGCCTATGCCTAAGAGGTCATTAACTGGTCAAGACAACATATTGCCAGATAGCTAATACAACGACCAACATTTTGACGCTAACCGAATCGTTTTATACTCATAACTTTGGTAATGACGACGGACAGAGATAAATCGTTATTTTTGGACATGGTCGATCTTTGGTCATTCACTTGACCTGGAAGGTCACCCGTTGACCTGAAACCTAAAAATCGCATACTGTTAGATTCCTCTCATGACAGCAACATGCTGGTTCTTACCGCATGGCTCTATGTTGCTTGATTTGGAAATTAACTAGGGGACCTGTCAGCCCCCCCCCCCCCCCCCGTAGAACGAAGGTGAGAAAAGGTCCCCGTAGGGCGGTTAAACTTGCGAGGACTGAACTTAAAATTATATTCAACACCACAGCCCACAACACCACAGCATTCAAAGGATTCTTCCAACACAGCATAATAATTGAACCGAGTAATTGTATGCTTCATGAACCTGTGATGGGAGTTACAGGGACGTCAAATTCGAAAACTCTTAAACATTCGTTATCTAGTTGATGATATATAAGGTGGCAGCCATTGGAGATACATTTGCTTATACCTATGCAAACCCTATTTTGTCTTGATGTCTCATTGGTTAGTTTTCCAGAACAGCCAGTCATTACCTGACTACCAGTAAGGCGCCGTAGTTGGCGATGAACGAGCGAGCGCGAACGAAATGTATGGTGAATTTCAACTCGATCGGCCAAGTAGTTTCTGAGACACAAAAAAAAAGATGCGCATGTGCGCACGTGCAGAGGCACCCCACCTCTGACTTGTGGAAAAGAGGCGGCTGAGAGGTCCCTAGCCACACACCAAATTTGAACACAATCGGCTCAGCCGTTCCTGAGATATAGAATAGGGGTGTGCACGTGGGCACGTGCAGACGCACCCCACCCATGACTTGTGGGAAGGCGGCGCCGGAGGGGTCCCTAACCACACACAAAATTTGAACACAATCGGCTCAGCCGTTCCTGAGATATAGAATAGGGGTGTGCACGTGGGCACGTGCAGACGCACTCCACCCATGACTTGTGGGAAGGCGGCGCCGGAGGGGTCCCTAACCACACACCAAATTTTAACACAATCTGTCCAGCCGTTGCGGAGTTTTTACGAGAAAACACTGTTCAACACCCATCACGCGGCACGCGCCACGCGCAGTGGTAGTCACCCACATAGTCGGCACCGGTCTCAAACAGGGTAGGTTGGATGGGGCTGCTCAGCAAAGCAACCCGCTTGTCCATTGGACGTGCGGTTGCAGATATATTAGCTTCTCAAAAGCGCCGCCACGGGCCAGGCCGGGTCCCTCATATTCAGATTTTTCCCATATACCACGGAAGGACGAGCGAGCGCTTCGCGCTCGCTCGTAATAACCAATGTTCTTTTCAAGGCAATATCCCAATACGCAAGACATCGCAATCACGCTGAAAATAC
>JAXIVJ010004742.1:0-2500 GCA_036785665.1 Chirona hameri | reverse complement strand
TATGTAGGTATGTAGGTATGTAGGTATGTAGGTATGTAGGTATGTAGGTATGTAGGTATGTAGGTATGTAGGTATGTAGGTATGTAGGTATGTAGGTATGTAGGTATGTAGGTATGTAGGTATGTAGGTATGTAGGTATGTAGGTATGTAGGTATGTAGGTATGTAGGTATGTAGGTATGTAGGTATGTAGGTATGTAGGTATGTAGGTATGTAGGTATGTAGGTATGTAGGTATGTAGGTATGTAGGTATGTAGGTATGTAGGTATGTAGGTATGTAGGTATGTAGGTATGTAGGTATGTAGGTATGTAGGTATGTAGGTATGTAGGTATGTAGGTATGTAGGTATGTAGGTATGTAGGTATGTAGGTATGTAGGTATGTAGGTATGTAGGTATGTAGGTATGTAGGTATGTAGGTATGTAGGTATGTAGGTATGTAGGTATGTAGGTATGTAGGTATGTAGGTATGTAGGTATGTAGGTATGTAGGTATGTAGGTATGTAGGTATGTAGGTATGTAGGTATGTAGGTATGTAGGTATGTAGGTATGTAGGCATGTAGGCATGTAGGCATGTAGGCATGTAGGCATGTAGGCATGTAGGCATGTAGGCATGTAGGCATGTAGGCATGTAGGCATGTAGGCATGTAGGCATGTAGGCATGTAGGCATGTAGGCATGTAGGCATGTAGGCATGTAGGCATGTAGGCATGTAGGCATGTAGGCATGTAGGCATGTAGGCATGTAGGCATGTAGGCATGTAGGCATGTAGGCATGTAGGCATGTAGGCATGTAGGCATGTAGGCATGTAGGCATGTAGGCATGTAGGCATGTAGGCATGTAGGCATGTAGGCATGTAGGCATGTAGGCATGTAGGCATGTAGGCATGTAGGCATGTAGGCATGTAGGCATGTAGGCATGTAGGCATGTAGGCATGTAGGCATGTAGGCATGTAGGCATGTAGGCATGTAGGCATGTAGGCATGTAGGCATGTAGGCATGTAGGCATGTAGGCATGTAGGCATGTAGGCATGTAGGCATGTAGGCATGTAGGCATGTAGGCATGTAGGCATGTAGGCATGTAGGCATGTAGGCATGTAGGCATGTAGGCATGTAGGCATGTAGGCATGTAGGCATGTAGGCATGTAGGCATGTAGGCATGTAGGCATGTAGGCATGTAGGCATGTAGGCATGTAGGCATGTAGGCATGTAGGTATGTAGGTATGTAGGTATGTAGGTATGTAGGTATGTAGGTATGCAGGTATGCAGGTATGCAGGTATGCAGGTATGCAGGTATGCAGGTATGCAGGTATGCAGGTATGCAGGTATGCAGGTATGCAGGTATGCAGGTATGCAGGTATGCAGGTATGCAGGTATGCAGGTATGCAGGTATGCAGGTATGCAGGTATGCAGGTATGCAGGTATGCAGGTATGCAGGTATGCAGGTATGCAGGTATGCAGGTATGCAGGTATGCAGGTATGCAGGTATGCAGGTATGCAGGTATGCAGGTATGCAGGTATGCAGGTATGCAGGTATGCAGGTATGCAGGTATGCAGGTATGCAGGTATGCAGGTATGCAGGTATGCAGGTATGCAGGTATGCAGGTATGCAGGTATGCAGGTATGCAGGTATGCAGGTATGCAGGTATGCAGGTATGCAGGTATGCAGGTATGCAGGTATGCAGGTATGCAGGTATGCAGGTATGCAGGTATGCAGGTATGCAGGTATGCAGGTATGCAGGTATGCAGGTATGCAGGTATGCAGGTATGCAGGTATGCAGGTATGCAGGTATGCAGGTATGCAGGTATGCAGGTATGCAGGTATGCAGGTATGCAGGTATGCAGGTATGCAGGTATGCAGGTATGCAGGTATGCAGGTATGCAGGTATGCAGGTATGCAGGTATGCAGGTATGCAGGTATGCAGGTATGCAGGTATGCAGGTATGCAGGTATGCAGGTATGCAGGTATGCAGGTATGCAGGTATGCAGGTATGCAGGTATGCAGGTATGCAGGTATGCAGGTATGCAGGTATGCAGGTATGCAGGTATGCAGGTATGCAGGTATGCAGGTATGCAGGTATGCAGGTATGCAGGTATGCAGGTATGCAGGTATGCAGGTATGCAGGTATGCAGGTATGCAGGTATGCAGGTATGCAGGTATGCAGGTATGCAGGTATGCAGGTATGCAGGTATGCAGGTATGCAGGTATGCAGGTATGCAGGTATGCAGGTATGCAGGTATGCAGGTATGCAGGTATGCAGGTATGCAGGTATGCAGGTATGCAGGTATGCAGGTATGCAGGTATGCAGGTATGCAGGTATGCAGGTATGCAGGTATGCAGGTATGCAGGTATGCAGGTATGCAGGTATGCAGGTATGCAGGTATGCAGGTATGCAGGTATGCAGGTATGCAGGTATGCAGGTATGCAGGTATGCAGGTATGCAGGTATGCAGGTATGCAGGTATGCAGGTATGCAGGTATGCAGGTATGCAGGTATGCAGGTATG